>JAQMYL010000002.1:14346072-14356659 GCA_030014365.1 Clarias pachynema | reverse complement strand
TCTTTATTTACAGAATATAATTAACTGATGTCTCTAAAGTTACATGTTCTGGTAACTACTGTTAAACACTGAACACTATATAGTAAAACTACTGGTTTGCAACAAAAAAAAAAACTGATCATGCATTAACTTACTATTTAAAAAAAAGAAAAAGTAAAAAGTAACTTAATAAGTCAAACCACACTGGTTAACTTAGGACCAGCCTAATAATAATAATAATAATAATAATAATAATAATAATAATAATACTGCAACCAGCTGAATAATTTTTATTATTAAAAAAAAAAAAAAAAAACTTTCAACCTCACTAGTGTTAGTTACCTAGACATACTAATCCACATGCTAAACCACCCACCGGTAGCATTTGAATTACGTTTGCAATTTAAGAACAAACGTAAGTTGTGTACTTTTCAGCTAAAATATACTACATGTTTTTAACATTATATCTTTTTTTTATAGACTCCTTGTCAATAATAACTAAGCACTTAATTTTAAAATTGGCGCAAAATAAAACCAGTCTTCTTTTTCATTTGATCTGCGACAGGCAAAGTAGGCGGTGCGCTACCGGCACCTAAAGGTCTGGATGAATGATGCTTGGTAAAGTGTTTTTTTGCTGACTTGACACTGAGGCCTGGTGATGCCCTGCACATTTCTCTAGCACACTGGACACTTAAACATTTGCAGGCTTAGAGCATGTGTGGGAGAAATTGTGGGAAATTATATCTTTATTAGAATCTACATGTACTGTAGGCTTAATTGGGTTGGCCATGAGAAAATGTTAAACATTCAGTCATAAATGTACAGGGTGGGCCATTTATATGGATACACCTTAATAAAATGGGAATGGTTGGTGATATTAACTTCCTGTTTGTGGCACATTAGTATATGTGAGGGGGGAAACTTTTCAAGATGGGTGGTGACCATGGTGGCCATTTTAGGAGGAGTTGCAGTGTTAGTGCAATACCATACTACTGGCATTGTAATGACAGTTACAGACACGAGAAAGGTCTTTCACTTTACAAATAAGCAAAACATTTGTAAATTTTGGACACTGAAAAAGAAACCAGTAGATAAACTGTCATTATACCGATACTGAGACCGCCATGATTTTCTTTTCTTTCTTTTTTAAAAAATGAATTTCAATACCTTCTCATTGAGCAAGTGTCGCTAGACCTCTGTAGTTAAAAATAAATAAATAAATAAATACATGATGGTAATAAATGTGATATAGCAGAGACCTGGTTTTGTGACTCTCTATACCTAGAAATAATTTTTTATTAAATTGATTAGATAATGCAGAGTGTAATTGAGTTGAATGAAGTAGGAATCATAAAATTATTTGAGTTTAATTAGTGTTTTTACTCGTATTAACAGCATCCTGCTGTCGCTGCTAAGACTAGCCCTGGGTTTCATGACGCACAATAACTTTATACGCATAATCACTCATTAAAAAATTTGAACATTATTAATAATACTTATTTAATGATTTACACATTTTAACTGAGTGATTACGCAGGGTGGTAGATTTACCGCTGGGTGGCAGTAAATACACCCATACTGTATGATGTAACTAATGATTTAATCTTTAATCTTTGAAGAATCTTACACAGGTACTCAAGTTATGTACTGTTTAGATGCTCCTTTTCTTTTGCTGCTAATCTGCATTTCTAAAACATTAGATTAAACATACTTTAACAGGGGAAAATGCAAAATATATATTCCATTGTACTTAGTTCATGGTCCACCTCAGAATATGAAAACGATAATTTTGCTCTTTTTGGTGTTTATTTCTTAAGAAATAGATGACAGATTTTGAATGTGCAGTAAGTGTCCTTATACAAAAACAATTCTTTCAGCTAGATCAAATAGACATTTGCATAGTGAAAGTATTAATTATTTCAAAATTCTAGCATAATTTTTACTCTCCAGTCATAATATTTTAGCAAGTCATGTGTTTGTGACTAACAGTGTTCTTAATTTTTAATGCCGTCTTGTAATAAATAAGATATTTTTCTTGTTACTGGAAACATTGGATAAATGTGGGAAGGACTGTACGTTAATGTTGTGTGGTGACGTCTGTGTTGCTTTGGACTTTTGTTGTGTGCAAACAAGCGTCTACGTGTCTATCTTAGCACTATTCAATATGGCGTCGGCATTTTACCGCTGGATGGCGGAAATGAGCAAAACCGGAAGTTTTCAAATGCGCATGTCCAAACGGTCGCGCGGATAATTCGAGTCTTGTTTGAATTCCGAGTGCAAAACAGCGACGCGCTGAAACAGAATTATGTAGCGTGTATGATGGCGAATTTACCGAACGCGCCAGGATTGGCTTTGGATACATCAAGAGAATTGTTAGAGTCTTCCAGCTCCGTCTTAAGCAATCGGAGTTTACGTGTGGCAGAAAAAGCGAGAAGAAAGGGCGAGACCAACCCGTTACTGCTGGCGTTGAAATATCTCTCAAACGGTAAGAAGCTGCCTCGCTAACAGAGGACGCCATTAGAACTGCTTTATAACGACAAAAAAAAAAGAAAACAAAAAAGCGAGGATAGCTGAATTAGTAAACTAATTTTAACCATGTGCCGGTATTCTAAACTATTTAGCCGATTAGCTCAGCCGGGCTTTAGTAACTGCTTAGCAAGAATATGTAAATTTAACAAGCTGCTTTTTAGCTAAATAAGTTACGTTAACACATTTGTCATTCAAGTACATTGTTACATAAAGCTAACATTAATTAAATATGTTTCAATGTAACTTATTGTCTCCTCATTCTACTGTACAGTACCTCATTCTTTAAACGGAGGATTTTCTGGGCCGTTGCTGTTCTAAGCAGACTTCCTTCACCAGAGTGTAAGGAAGGGTGCAGCTCTGCCTAAGAGCTTGAGTGGTCTAGGTTAAGCTACACAGAGTGAAGAAAAACATGGGCAGCTCCATGTTTGTTTCAGGAAAAAGCCAACAGCTCACGTTAATGAGTGAGGTATATACTTAATCTAAAATGTAAAAAAAAAAAAAAAGGCAGTTTGTTTGCATTTGAGGTCGTAAAATGTTGCCGTTCCTCTATAATCCTACAGGTGGCGCACTGTAAACTTTTCAGCATTTGCACAGAATCATGTGTGGTTAGAGCGAGTTATTTGCCAAGTTTGTTTAGAATTCTAACAACATCTGAAAACAAACAAAAAATAAACAAATAACGTACAATCTGTAAAAAGCCTATAAAAGCTATAAGTCTATAAAAGCTTTTATTTTAGTCCAACCTGATAAAACGCTTTTTGCACATGTCTCATTTATGATCCTGCTTGTGAAAACCCAGCCCAATAATTTTTTTTGTGACGGTTTTCTAAATAAAATCATAATCAACCATCCACGTTCAGAAATACTGGCAGAAGACTTTGTGAACTAAAAAGTTCACAAAGCATAAAAAAGGAAGGTTTACAATTGGGACCATAAGTATTGGGACCACAAGTATTTGGGCAACTGTACAATTTTATTTTTCTTCTGTGAAGCAATAAAGGTATGATTTAACTTTAGACTTAGCGGATTTCATTCAAGGGGTTTTACAAAAAAAGGGCAAATACGTAGGAATTGCGTGCTTTTTTAAGGGTAGTTTTTAATAGGATAAAAATCATTTGCAGTAAGTAGCTGCCTGACGTCTGTAACCCGTGACAATCACCAAATGCTTAGTTCCTTCCAATGAGAGGCTGTGTCAAACTTTCACTGCTTTGTATCAGCTTTTCCTATCCATGCTTGCTTCACTCTTCCCATCATTCTGGTACAAGTTCATTTTGTAGTGTTTCCCACAGCACTAGATTATATATGTGGAGGTAGCAGTCATATTTTATGGAGCTTTATGGAAAAAAACAAAACATATTCTAATTCCCTTATCATATACAGAAGGAAGACTCCATGACAGGGTCTGTTTATGGAGACCCTCAAGCAGGCAACCAAGTTCTGAAAATTAGAAATAATGCTGCCTTTTTGAGAACTCTCCTTTTCTGGCCTGCCCTACTTTTACTGCTCTAGCTTCTCTAGAAGGCTCTACCACAGCCAGATGTTACATACAGTATACTCTCCTCATTTATTATTTAAATGGTCTAGCTCCATTTCCCCTTCATGCATGCTGATTACGTGTGGGGTTTCAGTGCGTATTAAATGCAGATGTGTATCATTATTCCCTCAGAAAGGAGAATGCTAACATAATTCATGCTTGCTATCTGATTCAGTTCTGTTCTGCTGTGTCAGGCACAGATACAACCTCAGCAATCCTGAAATCACTTGGTTGAAAATTAACAAAGAGGCTGATGAAGTAAAATAATGTTTCTCATTCTTAGTGTATCAGAAATTTTTACACATAGTTTGTTTTTTTTCCTCTGCTTCCATCCCTAATTGTTAGTTGGGTCAGTTGTGTGGAGAACAGGGAAAATAATTCTGTATAGAACAGCTGGTACCTTGATTTGAGAATCTTTGATGATCTTTTTATTCCTTATGGTTATCAAGTGACATCCAGACATACTGTACAATAGTGTCTTAACGGAACCTGTTTCCCTGTTAATCATGAGGTTTGTATTTGTCTTCCACAGTTCAGGAGGGCACAGTGGTAAGAGGCAATGATGAACTTGAAAGGAACTTGGTAGTGGTAGAAACTGTTGCTCTTCGTCATGGTCTTCCACCAGATGCTATCTCTTTGCTTCTTGACTTGGCACTAAGTCTCCGAGCAGGTAAGAGCATTTTTCCTTTATGCTGGCCTTTTTATTTTTTGTACTATAGTAGTACAAGTGTAAAGACTTTTGAAATTTGTGGCAAATGGAAATTCACATTTAATTCTTAAATCTTGTGGAGTCAAACTTCTTTGAGTATTTTTCTTCCCCACTGCGACTGGATAAAGCACGCATGTGGGGAGCAAACATCGTAAGTAACATCAGTATTCATTGCTTTCCTCAAGATAGGAAACAGCAAAATATTTAGAAGCGATAAGCACAGGAAGCATAAGAAAATTGCAGTATCTAAAATTGATATACGTACAGCCATTGACATACAGACGTGACGTACAGTAATGAGAGTAAAATCTCTCTTTATTACTTTATATAATCATCTACAACATCAATGCACTTACCCCAGCACTTCACTAGTGCTTGGACATCAAGGTAAAAAAAATTCTCAGCATGCCTGCTTCATGTCTGAAACATTGGCCTCCCAGGAACTCCTTTTATGGCCCAAATATGTGGAAATGGCTCGGATCAAGGTCAGGACTGTACAGGGGATCTGCAATAACTCCCAGCTAAGCTTGTGAATGATTGTGAACCATTTGTAAAACGTCTTTAAAATGTTTGTATCATTCAAATGGTTTACCAAAGCTAAGGAGCTCATCACTGTACTGTGCTTGAAGTCATCTGTAAATATGAACCGGTTTTACTAGTTAAATTACGAGAACTTTCATCACAAGTCCCACACAATTTTTACCTGAACACTACTCATATAAGAAGTAGGGCTGTGCAATTAATTAAATTTCGATTACGATTATCGGCTTCCAACGATAATCAATATTAAACCATTATTGTGCCACACTCCACTCCACAATATATAATTAATTATTTCAATTGTGGTAGCTCAATTTTGTACAAAATCACACCAGAGAGTGGCATCTTCCCCCTTGATCAGGTTGCATTCTTGGTCTGTAAGTTTGACATTTGGGGCGAAGGGGTGCTGCCAGCAGTGCTGAGCCATGCCCCTCCACTCACACACTCCCTGGACTGTCAACCAGTGTTAGTCCTTACATCTTGGGAACTGGGTTTGCTAGGGAGGAGTAATTTTCGTGTACACTTTTCGTTGTAAACTAAATTGTTTATTTCCCCATTTACTGGAACTCTTTTTAGCACGTTCCTGCACAATACTGTCTGTTAATATTAATAAATTCGTAAAATGTAGAATGACAGAATCTAATTGGTATCCTTTATTTTACAAGATGGCTGTTTTTCTGACTGCAGTTAGTTCGGCTTTTAATTTTAAGCTAGCTATCTTTAGCCGTAAGCAAAACTTTGCCAAACAGTATTTAAAATTATATTGTAGTCCCAGTTTAAGTCAACGACACCACACCTTTCCTGGTAATAGATAATTAAGTAAATAACAATCATCCACATTTTTGTTTGCTGAATGTTACTTGCAAAAATCCCTGCCACAGTCCTCTGTATTATTAGATCAGGTGAATCGATGGTCTAGATTTTGAATTAATCCCTGTAATATAAGATGGACTAAAATTATAAGAGGAAGGGGGCTGTGGTCTGTTCTCTTAGTAGCAATTTCCTGCTCTTAAATTTTTTCCATGTTATTCAAGTATTTGATACAAATTTCTTCGTCTTGGTTGCAGGTTTTTTTTCTTCTTTTTTTTTATTATTAGTTAATGCTGATAAAATGGAGCTTTTCTTTTGATTGCTGGACATTTTTACATTTGATATTCGACACGGACTGTATTTAAGCTTCTCAAAATACAACACATATGTGTTGAAATATGCATGCTGCTTATTTCCTCACTGGCAATTCCTCAGATATACTCCCTAGGTAGGAAAATTTGCCACTTAATGACCATGCATTTAAAATATATATATATAATTATTATTATTATTATTTATTGTATACCAGCTTTTTGCAAGCGTTACATTCAAATTATTTTAAAAATTAAATTTGTTCAAACATTAATACTACTAGTCTGTATTACCAGCATGATTTGATTATCCCAGTGTTGTTAATTAAAGCCGACAGCTGATTTTTCTTCTGGTATTAAAGCACCTAGTTAAAATTGATATGGCACATGTCCATCAGTTATTTCTTTCTTCTTTTTCCTGTCTTCATATAAGTTTATACATAAGGAAACTTACTTCTGGCTGACAAACTGGCTGACATTTAGTTTGATAATGTTTTATATTTTAACTTCCTTTTTTGGGGGGGAAAATAATGGTAATTCAGTTTGCCAAAATGCATTGCTGTGGCTCTTTAAAACATATCTAACAAATAAGCAACCTTCTGATGTCTCATCTTTGGATTTTTCGATCAATGGTTGTTCAATTGTCTAAACTGTTCTTGTCACTTCATAGGTGGTGTGACATGTTTGCGGGTTTTGAAGTTTTTGATACCTGCTACAGTAGTGCCTCAGGATGCCATTGTACGATGTATATCTTGGCTGTGTGTAGGGAAAATGGCAATGAATGCCCAGGTAATAATCTATGCATGCAGCTTTTTGCTTAGTCTTATGTACCTATTATACATTTTCCAGAAAACTTACCGGTGTTGCTTTTTTTTTTTTTTTTTTTTTAAGGTCCTTTTTCTGCGCTGGGTTCTTACTGTTTTTGACCTTATTGACTGCAAAGACAAGCTGAGATCTCTCTATGGCTTTATTTTCAGCTTTGTGACTGAAGAAAATCTGGTACGCTTGTCTTTTGTCTTTATTTACCATATCTTAAAACAAGTCAGTATTGGGTGGGCCAATGAGAAAGGTAGCCCACCTTCAGCGATAGTATAGTAAGATGAATGAGCAAGTGGATTGTTTTTATTCACTTACCCACAAGTTTCTAATAGATTAATAGACGCTGAAAGTGGTCCTCGTTTACATCAATGCACCTTTTGGGCACGTCTGAGAATGTTCGTTTGATACTGTTTGCAGCTCTTTAACAGTTATGCTGCGGATAGTGTTTGTAATGAAAAAAGCCCGAACACTGACACGAACAGTCAGCAGGCAAAGCATGGGGCTACTGCCTTCTCCAAAGAGCGTGTCACCAGGATTGGAGGCGAGCTACTTTTCCATAGCCCACCCTGTACTATGCTCGGACAGATAATTGATCAGCAGGCTAATCACTACTTTTTTTATTTTGTTTTAGTGTCCTTTCATCTGTCACTTCTTGTACCTTTTAACAATGAAGGAGCATGGTAAGTTTTTTTTAATTAATAAAATAAATAAAGCCATTTGTTGACATAAACACATTTCACTATTTTGCTGTTTTCCACAGTGCAGCCATACAGAGTAAGGAAACTGATGGATGTTCAGGTCAAAATGGTAATGGCATTAAATACCATTAAGCAATTTGTTTTGTTTTATTTTTCTATACTGAAATTCATAATGTTTTAGAGTATTATTGGTTATTTACGTATACAGTATGTCTTTTTAATAGGGCAGACAGCCGTTCCTCATGCAGCTCCTTGCTGTGTACAAAGTATTTCGGCCAGAACTGGTGACAATGTCTGTGCCGTCAAGAATGAGAGTGAGTGTGTCCATTTAAAACATGGTAATATACCTCTGCTCTAGGAGTAATCTTATTTGATGTACCAACTTGCCTGTCTGCATGGTTTCAGTTGGGCTTCAAGAACTACAATTCCACCTGGAAAGCAGCTCTCAGTGCTGTGCAGAAGAGGAACCGGGCTGAAGTTATGGCTGATCTAAGTCTCAGTCTGGAGCTGAAAGGCAAATCCACTTCCAGAAAAAGGGTAAGATGCACATCAAAGCAGGGATTTTGTTTTTTTTCTCTAAATTAGATTGGATGAAAAGGCTGCTGAATAGACTAAAATAAAATACTGGCCCCCATTACCTTTAGGAGAAGCTGCTATGTGGCCACTGGAGCTTATCGCTGCCACTGTAGTCAATGCTTGTAGAAGTGGCTCTCTGCTCTGCTAAAGATACGCACCTAGTCTATTTTTGACAAAAGCTGCTTCTGCAAGCAGTTCAGCCTGCCAGTCAGATAGAAATGTGCAATTTAATGTTATGCAATTTAATCTGTCATTTGTAATTTAAATTGTTATTTATTTGAATGATGGGTCAGTTTTCGCTTCAGAATCGATTCACTCTTTATGATTTAGGTGAACTTACAAAGGTTAAATGGATGAAATTGCATATTACCCCTTTTGGGTTTCTGGTTTGTTGGTACAATACTGGCCTGGAGTGTAGAGCAGAAGATTGGCAGGAAAATCTGTTTTACGCTTTGAAACAGATGTGACATTAAAACATTCATCCTTAACTTACACAGGATTTCAGTGTGTATTTAATACTTTTAGTAATTTTTACATCCAACCCTATAAGAAATGTAGCTGCTTTAGACAAATCAGACACTTAACATTGGTTCTACTGAATCAAATTGGAAATTGTAATGCCCAAAATTTTAACCAATTGACAGTCTACCTATGAGTCACAACATAGTGCTCTTTGAATGAAAGTCAGTTATACACTCACTTCAACTTTTAGGAAGATCTGTACCTCGATGCAGTTATCTAATTGGTCAATCATGAGGCATCAACACATTTTAATGTAACCTTTACCTGAAGCTCTTGGCATGTATGTGTCATACATGCCAAGAGCTTCAGTTAAAGGTTACATTAAAACATCAGAATAAAGAAAAAATGTGATTCCTGTAACTTTGGGTGTTGGTACCCGATGGATTGGATAGAGTACATCATAAAACTCCCGATATCCTGGCAATAGGCTCTAAATCATTAGTTCCCAAACATTTGGTTGCAATCCACAGGTGGGTTGCTGGAGATCTTCTTGTTTTTCTTGTTTATTTATTTTCTGTTTTCGGTTTGTCATAACCTGCAGATTGGGTGTGAATAGAGAAAATAAAAACACTCATGTCTGTGAACTCTGTTTATAAATGCATTTATTTGGCATCACGTGCAAAATAAATTTTTTTTATTGTTCACCTTTAAAATGAACATGTTTTCAGTAACAATAAAAGTTTTGATTCATCATATGTACCCTCTCAAAAATAGCTGGTTTACCGTTCAAGGTAATATAAACTGTGTGAATGGCAATGAAATGATTAGTAACATTCATTTACACACACAACAAATGTTTGTCATGATTTATAAATAATACCTATTGTAATTTGGTTACAGGGAACTCGCTTGATACACTAGAAGCTAATTTTATTAGGATTTGCAAAATTTAATCACAGGCTGACCACATAGGAAAATCCTTAATCTTTAAACCACCATCTTCCTTGAAGTCTATACTATACTTCCTTTATCTATACTTTGATCTTCCTTTATAACTAATTACAGAAACTGCATCATCTGGAGTTTCCTGGTTTCAGCACAGCATTTGATACCAGCTCTGAAAGGAAAGTCTTCCGTTTACAGGAACTGCGATCTTTCACCCAGCTGCTGGAAAACATTCACAACATAGAGGTAATACTGCAAAATGACCATGATTACCCATCCATACTTGATGTTTGTCACGATATAGGAATTATTGTCTAGCCATGTTTTGTTGTTATTCAAAATCAGTTTAGCACACTGAGTGAAATTAACAAGTTGCAGAACTAGTTTGACTGACCTCTGCCAAATAACATGTAAACATGACTGGAAAAGAAAATCGAGGTCAGTCTAGGTCAAAGCTTTGTTGTGCTCAGAGGCATCATATCGGGAAGTTGCTGAAATTTGGTTTTACTGAATATAGAGATGTTACAGTATATAAACTATGAATATATGAATAAACTCTGTAGATCGAAGCCTAGCCGAATTAAAGGATGCTCTCAGATTTATACAGTCCCGATCAAAAGTTTAAGACCACTTGAAAAATGGCAAAAAATCATATTTTGCATGGTTGGATCTTAA
>JAQMYL010000002.1:14326312-14341084 GCA_030014365.1 Clarias pachynema | reverse complement strand
TGTTTTTAATGACCCGCCCCAACCCGCCCCGCAAATAAAGTGACAATTTCTTTACCCGCCCCAACCCGACCCGCGGGCAACCAGACGACCCGCGCATCACTAGAAACCATCCATTCTTGGTGACTTGCTACTCTGCATACAGTAGATCTAATTGCTAATTTTATTGCTTTCACTGAGAGGGTTTCTTCCAATTCAGCAGCCGCCACTTGATCTATAGAAGTACCATGTATATTATCCAAAAGAACTTCCAAGGGGTCGACACACGAATCGGAAGTGTATAATGATTGGTAATAATTTTGGAAACATGAATGAATTTTAAGGCTATCAGTATTTTTAAGCCCTGCTCATCATTACATAAGCAATATTACAGTATAAACAGAATTTTATTTAATTTAAACCAAATATTCAAGCATATCTTAATTAAAAAATGGGCCATATAAGCAAAGAAATAGCACAGCTTCATAAGATCACATGCTGTTATGGTTGTTTTTGGGTGTTTCTGCGACCAATAATACTCTCAGGTGTTTAAAAATTTAATTGTATTAAAGATATATCACTTTTTGTAAGTCGCTCTGGATAAGAGCGTCTGCCAAATGCCTAAATGTAATGTAAATATTACATGAAAGCAGAAACACCTAAATAATTTCTTTTGGTGCTCCTGTAAAACTATGTAAGGATGGATAGCCTCTGGGTTTCTAATGAATAAAATCACTCTAAGGCTTGTGTTTAAAGTTTTTTTTTTTTTGCAGGAGGTTTTCTTCAGCACAGAGAGTTTTCTCTACAAATTCCTGAGTGTCTGGGATGGTTCTCTGCTACGGTCCCAGATTTTGGATCTTCTTAGTCACATCCCCCTGAAATCCAACCAATGTGAGTCTTCCCCAAGCTTGTTCCCCTTAGCTTTTACTGTACATTTGTAGCCTCTGGCGGCAGGTCATACGCTGTAGCTGAATTAAAATAATTATGCAGCCTTTAAAATACACCCTCTGTAGTGGTTACAAAAAATCGGAATTTAGGATGCATGACTTTTAAATACTAGCCTTGTCTCACTATAAAAATGAGTGTGCTTCTGGTAGGTCATTTTCATTGCGCTGGGCTTACTAGCCCTTGTCTTTAAAATACCGTTAATGCAGTTCTAGTTACTCATGACCATCATGTGAATAGTTGATGCATCATTTTTGTCTTAAATCCGCAGATGTCAAAATGCTTGTCTTTGACCCACTGATTCAACTTTACTTCACCTCCAGTGTGTTCTTTAAGGTAATCTTTTAAATCTTTTGTGTTGTCTGCCTGTTCATTTACAATTTCAGCTGTTACCTTTTTAGCAAAAAAAAAAAAAAAACAAAGCAGAAAACCATACACTACACGAAACAGTATTGTGGCTGGATGTGGCCTATGTTTGTGGATGCCTAACCATTACGTTCAGACATCCCATTGCAGCGAGGGAGATTAGATTATTCAACCACAAGAACATTGAGCACCACAAGTCTTTAGTCTTTCCTGTAGAGTCCAATTCAAGAATTTAGGTTTTCGAGTCAAGTCATAGGTTTACAGAATCGAAACAATGAGCATATGGGAACTTTATCCCACATGACAATGATAAAGAATAGCCTTCTTATTTGAAATGTGGACAAATTCAATACAATTTTGCAATCTTATTGCAAGCAGTTGTGTGCAAGGTCCTGCTATTTCTTTAGAAATATTTCTGTAACTGTTCTTTCAACAAAAGGAAAGGCTGCAGATATTTTTAAAAATGCCACTTGAGACATTCATTGAGACAGCCTCAATAAGGGCACTGGCTAATGGAGGCTAACAATAAGGTTCCAAAAATATATAAAGACATCAAATTTATTTTTCCATTGCTCGAACGGACATCTACATGAGTGAACATAGGTTGCTATGACTGATTTGACCAGAAGGCATGCAGAGTACCTGATGTGATATCTCTCATACTATTGAGCTCCTTGGCCACGAACAGATTCTGTTGAGATAAGCACCATTTCAATGTTTTGAAATGCTTACCTTCAATATAATTGAAGAAATTTTGGACCATGTCTATCCAGATGATGTGGTACTAGAGATTTGACAATGGGACAATACCGGCATTATATATATATATAATAAAAAAAAAAATCAATACTTGTGTGAATGGCTGTTTAATTTGGCTAATATGAATGTCTCTTTACACACGATGCTGGCAGCAGTGATGCATGTGACATAGCCCGAAGTAAACCCCAAGCATGAAGTGAGTACCTAGCGATAGTAAAGGGAGCAGAGCGGTTCCTTGTTTTGTTCAGAGACTACACAGATTACAAAAGGCAACCCCTGCTATCAAGTATCAAATCATTTTCATCAAAATCTTTCCTTGGCACGTCTTAAACTAATTAGGCCAAGACAAATTCATCACCATGATTCTTTTTTTAAAAACAGAAAATCCATTGCCTCTGGCTCAGAGAGACAGTATCAGAGATTACTGAATTGTTATTAAAGCAACAGTTTTGAAACTGAAAAAACTCTACTCAGAAGTCCACATCAGGTTCCACTAGTGTCTGCCAAGAACAGTAATCTGAGGCTACGGTGATCTCAGAATCGTCCAAACCTGACAGCTGGAGACTGGATACCCCCACTCCTCCTATCTTCAGCTGTCTTGTTTTAGTGAGTCTGTGCCAACTGTAGCCTTAGATTCTTGTTCTTGGCTGACAGAAGTGGAACCCAATGTGGACTTCTGCTGTTGTATCCCTTCCACTTTCACACAAAAAGTTTCTGTATGGATGCACATCCATAATATAATGTAAAAAGAGTGCAGTTGTTTATAAAATTTAATCAGATTGGTTACATTCAGCTATTTGTGAACATTTTAACAAAAGATTTTTTTCCCACATGGTAAGTCTGATATGGAATTGTCCCAATTGGCAACGTAGGACATTTCCCCAGTACCCACAGTTTGGGGAACCCCCAAATGTAGGTGTGATGGGCGAGTGAGTGTGCGTGAGTGAGCATTATATTTGTACTACTGTGAAGATTTTAACTCTTCACCAGCTATAACGGTGTATTTCTTGTTTCTTGTCCTTCTCACAGTGCAGTGTCATTGAGTGTCTGAACAGTATGCTGCTGAAATGGCTGACTTGGCATTCTGTCAACCCTCTAGGGGAGTGCTTGGATTTGAGCGTCAACACCAACAACACAGTGTGAGCATCTCTGTCATTATTATCATCATTTTTAGGAATTCAACAATACTGTTTTTACAAGAAAAGTGATATCAGACTGGTGATTCATGACTAGAACTGACCTGGTAGTGACCCTCATAGTGTGTCTGCGTACTTTGCAGCGTCACATGAAGTGTTCAGTGTTTTTGTGTCTATAAAGTGTTATGCAGTAAGAAAATACATCAAATCCAGTCTGATACTAATCTTTTTAATATAATTGTATATTAGCTTATATTGGTCTGTTATTATGGTCCATGTTGTATTGCTTAATTTGTCTCCTGCTTGATCCTATGCTAATATGTTTGAATATATCTTACTGTGATGTTTATGCCTCGGTTACAATTAATTAGAAAAAGAATCAGTCCCAGAACCACCTGGGTAACTTTTTGTTGCAGAGCTCAGGCTCATGGTGTGAGAATTAATGCTTCACATGGGTTATATATACTGTCACCCAAAAAAGGTCGCTGTTTGAATGTAGGTGAGCTAATACATCAAAGTCATTTATAATTTCTCGCAGTGATTATTTTGATTTAGCTGGCAAAAATTCTCTTAACCCTAACTGATAGTGACTATTTTTAAATTCAGTGAGCAACCATATTGGAATACATATCCTGTGATTGTGGAAAAGTTATTAATGTGTTTCAGAAGGGTTAACTTATCAGCCTGCAAAGAAAAAGAATCTTGTTGCAATTGGAGTAGGAACTTGAATACCCTACATTATAAAAACCTGGAAGGATAATGCTGAACCCACAGCTTTGCAGATGATGTGGTTAAAACAAACAAAATCATGATTTAAAAACGCTTAAATGCTCAGTGAAATTGCTTCATAAAAATTGACAGTAGAAGCCCAAGCTATGTTCAACAGTAAATGTAAGAGAATTTTCATATACACTATGAGACGAGAACTGACAGGATTGGGTCAAAACAGCTGTGTGTCCTTAAGAAACCACTTGTTACTAAGGCTATTTAGACAAAAAGACTTCCATGTATGGGAGCATAAACATTGGACTTTGGAGTAATGGAAAATGGTCATGTGGGCTGGTAAGTCCAGAGCAATGTGTGTATCAAGATAAGAAGTGAAGCGCATGAAGTGATTGATCTATCATGCATAGAGGCCACTGTACAAACCTCTGGAGGCACTGTTATTATCTGGGGTCAACTGACAATACATTGCATTCAGGTACTGTAATTATCAATGGATTTCTTTTCTTCACTTCACGCATGTTTCTCCCCCTCCCCCCTACAATATAATTACAATTTTAACCTTTCTATTAAAATATTAAACATTTTTCTACAGAGCTATGAACCTATCTGGGTTTAAAGAAACCCTCACAGAGCTTGTGAGCTTTGTTGGACGACTAGCTGCTGAGGGACTGCGTCTGGAGAACTGCCACATCCTACTCCTTAATCACACACTCAACTTCTACGAGACAGTAAGGCAGTTATGTTTAGTTATGTTTAGGGGTCTGATAGCTGAAAAGAAAACCAAGTTTACCCAGTGCAATCATTTGACTTGTTTCATATACTGTATGTTTTATTTTCATGTGCAAATTTACAGTTTTCTCATACACTAGGTGTTTTTTAAGGTATTCAGTACAAAATAAAATTGTTTTTTATGCTCTTGTTTGTAGGTGTGTGACATGTTGGTAAAGTATGATGTGCCTCTAGTTATCTTGCCCCCAGCTGGCGTGTTTTATCCAGCTCTCCTTGCCACAGACTCTCTCACCGTGGATCGATTGGGTTACATAATGTACAGGTAAGCTGTGATGTATGTTGGGCAGCAGCAACTAATTTGTAATAAGTACAAGTCAGCATTGATGTAATTTATAATTTAGTGGTAGGATGTGAAAATGGATGGTTCAATGAAAATCTTGGTTTGCATACAAGTCATAACAGGTTACTTTTTAAACATCAATATTCTTTTTCTCAGATACAGGAAAAATCTGACCTTGGCAAAAAAACAGGAGCAGCAAAGTGAGGTAATTAAAATAATTGTAAGGCCAAAAATAATTGCTACAATGTTGTATTTTTTAAGGCTTAGTGAAATTTTTAAGCTAATGATGTGCAGCACATTGTCTAATGTGGTACTCATTTATCATGGATCATGGATAATTTAAGATTATCATGGTCCATCTGACCTTGATAATCTTAAAATTTTTTAAAGATGTTTTAGTTACCCAAACCGAACCCTTTGTCATTGATGAATGCCCTCTTGTACAGGGAGATAAATTCTTAGTCACCTTAAACTGTGCAGACATTCAACAAATGCCAAAAAGTACAGTATATATGTACTGCCTATAAACAGAAATATATTTGCTCTCCTTGAATTGCAGGAAACATTTCACATAATTAAAACTACATACCAAGATTTTAATGTACAACTCGTAGCCATGGTAAACTGTCTGTGGAACTCCAAACCATTCCTGCCTGGCACAACCAACGACATTGACGAGCATCTGCTTATCCAGAGCAAGGCACATAAGTACTGGAACTGCTTTGATCTTGTTCACCATCCAGCTTTCTTCAAGTATGCCATTGAGTTTCATCAAAAGGTGAGTATGTGGTAGCAGGTAGCAGGACTTTATTCGCTATATGATTTAACTGCTTGTTTAATGTTGGAAAAATTCTACAACTGGAATTTGTAGATTTTTGTTTTTATAAGATCATGGCATATACAGTTTAACCAGGGTGTTTACTTGTTTAAATTGCCAGTTTATTTGGTAAAATTAGTAAAACATCCATTAGTGTGCTTCTATAGATGGAGTTCATTCCTTCCATGGTGGCAGACGAGACGAGTCGTTTTATGAGAATCTTTTCTTGCTCTAGCATATTGAAACAGTTTATTGACGTACAGCCAGAGGTCCTCATCGTAAAGTATTCAATAATAGTACATTTAAAAAACGTATACTTTCCTTTAGCTGAATAGGTAGAAGTGAGGTTAGTAAAGACATTGTGCAGATTACTAACGTTTTTCCAATTCAAACTGGACAAACAGAAATGTGATCTCAGCTCCATTAGTCTGCATAAAGACTTGATGGCAACCCCACTGAACATCTTTGAAATGAACTGCAGTGCTGACCCCAGGGCACTTTACGTGACTGCAGTGCCTGATCTCACTAATGCTTTTGTGGTTAAATGATCAAATCCCCATAGCCAACCGCCAATATCTGATGGAAAGCCTTCAACCTGCACATATGGCTGTAATTGTCAGGTTTCCATTAATTGTTGTCCATATGGTAAACATGAATCAAGAATTAATCAATTTTAATATAGGTTTTCATTATAAATAAGAATTTATATTTCATTATACTGAAATAAAAGGAACATAATTGTATTGTTTTGTCTAAAAACCCTTCACCAAGCAGTCTATGCCAGTAAGAATTAAGAGTAAAGTTAAATTTTTTTTTTTTGTTTGTTTCTTAGTGCTGGCCAGAGAGGACATGTGTAGACCTCAGCTCCATAAAGGTAATGTCATTTCCGTTTTATTAAGATCACTAGTCTCTTTGAATGCGTTTGGTTGCAAATATTTTTTGAGACACCTTACTGCTTGGTTGTGTGTGTTTGTTAGGGTGTATGTGGGGTTGTCTGTGCATATAAGTGAGTAATTTGTATGTTTTCTCTTAAGGTTGGACGATACTGGAGCTGGTATGTGGAGTTTCTTTTCTGCCAGGGCTTTGATGGTCTAAATGACTTCATTCAGGTCAATACAGTACAGAGCAGCTCCTCCAGCTCTAGTTAGCTGTGAGTCAGGATGGTCAGCGGCTTGAAGATCATTTCTTGCCTGGGAAGCTGCACAGAGACAATGATTTGTTTTTTAAAAGGTCTTGTACATATTTTATGGTCTTTTCTGGAAGGACATGTGGAGGAAACCACAATGGAACTGTATATAAACATGTACAGGATATTTGTGTTGTGTGGCTCTCACAATAGTGTTTGTAACTATATATTTTTGCTCTAGATTTGTACTTTTTTTTTTTTTTTTTAGCTTATTGTTATTTTTACTGCTGCTGTCTAAATTACATTGCACAGTATGTTTTATGAAATCCCTAAAATATCTGTGTCTAATGAAGCATGTATTTCATTTGGCCCTATGAAGCTCAAATTTTTTATGGCATATAAACAATGCATTGTTTTCATTTATGCCTTTGAACATTGAATTATGGGTTGAGTTTTGAACTTTAATGCATAATTCAACTTTTTAACTTCTTGAGTGCTATATTTTCCACCCTGAAAAAGTAATGCAGTGGTAAAGTGTAAAACTTGAGTACGTAGGACTAAAGATCAACCAAATGCAATTTCATCTTTCATTTCCCATTAAAAATCCATGCACACGTCAAAAAAAAAAAAAGTGTCTCTGCTTTAGAATGGTATTAATCGAACTTAATTTTACACACTTTTGCCAGGCTATAAATAACATATTCTGGAAGTGACTAAAAATAAAAATGGGAAGTTTGTAATTAACTGCACTCTGCAAGAAGAGATGTTGCTGTAATGGGTATTTGTTGTCAGTGTCATTGCTCTCCACAGACATGCTGCAGATATTCAACTTCAATCTTTCATAAATTTACTAAAACCTACAGAAGTCTTTTGCAAAGTGAACAAACCGGGTTATTTTGGTGACCAAGTTGGTGTGGCATGTCTAGCAGTATAATGGTGCTACATGATGTCTAATGGGTTTATTCTGCAACCTTGACGTTATGTAAGAGCTTCACTAATCAGTTTAAGAATACTGTATAAACAACCAGGCTGTCAACAGCCCTCAGCATTTTATTATTCCCTTACTTTCTCCCAAATTTAAGCAGATTTTCATATTTAGTTCCAGCTTGTGTACTTCACCTGATCATCTTGGTTATGTTTTTAAAAGAAATCCCGTTTTTATAAGTATTGTCTAATGAGCTCAGGAAATCAGTGATCCGGGGTTTGCTGCGCGCGCCACTGGGTAGTAACTATCCGGTATTCCATGTAACGGTGCAGCTCAGCGGAGGATCGCGTAGTCAGAGCCGCATAACTGAACAGCGCATCATCAGAGCCAAAGCCGGTGTGGAAATGTTAATGGTTTTCAGTTTTGAGTATTCAGACTGTCTCGGAGGTCGTGTCTAGCGCATGGACAATTCGGCGGACATCGGAAGCGTTTCTTCTCGCTTGGACATTTATTCGCTACGGTGGAGGAGGTAAGAATTGATGTAGTCAAAAGCAGTGACTAATATAAAGTCAACCACGTAGCGAGTGTAAATCTTATCTATTGAAATATTGATCCGGAGCGCTGACGGAAGGAAACAGGAGCTTGACGACAGTTAGGGCTTGGTGTGATTGTATTTAACATCCTACCTTGCAAAATGGACATGATGCAATGCCTAGTCTCACTTTATTATTCCGGTTATAATATCAAAGTGCTAAATGCACATATAGTCTGATCCTGTATTTAACAAAGGCAGTGTGTATTTGATTGTTGTTGTCGCCAGACACTTGAATAAGCTTCGAGCACCAGCTCGGCTCTGTGCAGGATGCTGTAAATAGGGCTTTTGTAGACGTCCACCACTTCTGAATATAACCCGATTTATTCATTTTGTGCATTACGTCTTATCATCGGAAACTGGTGTGTTGTGAACATATGATACATAGACCGGCCAGAGCTGCCGACTGAATTATTTCACGCAACAAAAAAAACGAAATCGTAGAAAGAAAGACAGAGAGAGATGCGATTTTTTTAAGATTGAATACGAATACTGACGTAGACCATCAGCCACAACCTCGGTAGTAACTCGGTAATAGCCGGTTTCTCATCGTCATTCTGCAAGCCTCCTTTGCCTTTATTAATATTCAAGATCAGTGAGTGACAGACACGTTTGTCGTTGTCACACCACCTCTTGTCATACAGTCTCTATCCTGACTACCCATGTCTGAGTAATTTCCCTCTGATGGGAATGGGGATGAGTCCTATAATTTAGCTGGGATATCGCTCATAGTGTTGTCTAATCACCACGACATTGATTTCATACCTTCCAGAAGCTGTTGTGACAGGAGAGATTGGAAGAGAACGGCTGGCTTTTAGTCTTTGCAAATGTGCCTCATGTTCCAGGATAGCTATCAACTGAGTGATGGCCCAGTTTCTTGCATGCAGTAATGGAGAGCATCTTGGACATGAACCGGACCAGAACAGGTGCTTGGGTCACTTTCAGCCCAAACACAACCCCCTTAGAATTTGGTGGTGCAGGATGACAAAAGACCTCAACAATATTAAATTGAGATGCTATCATGTTCTGTAACATTCTGTAAGAAAAAAGTATGCTACCTTGTAGTGAAGTTTTGGAATAACCCTGTAATAGACAGTTAAGAGTCCACAATACTGAGATTCAGGTGAAGAAATTATTTAGAATGATTTTTTCAGCGAAAAACTAAACTAAAATGGAGCGATGTAGTCTGGCCTAAAAGCCGGCTCCAGTGAGCCTTAAAAAGGCACAAATAGTTTACTTAGCTGATTAAAATGAACTTCACTGACTAAACAGTAGTTCGATGCTGTTATATTTTTCTTCATTTGTGAAGATATTTACAAATGAAACCTTTTGGTGTGTTTATTGAAAATGGGCATATAGTACAACAATAACTATAAAATATAAAAGATTCAGCGAATATACATTTTGCACAAACACATTTGGCATTTTTCATGCTCCTGAGTTTCCTGTTCTTTCACAATAGCCTCTATATGTAACAGCTACTGTCTGGAGGTGCTCCCAAATGTGTATGGCAATGACATTCATCATGTATATTCGGATACTTGCGATGCAGCTACAAAAGTAAAAAATAAAATGCATGAACAGTAGCTCAGGCAAATAGTGCATTGAATGTTAGCCCACACAAGACTGTCCACATGGGGATTTTCATTTACATTTTTTTCTCATTTGCTCTTTAAAATGTCTGTCAAGGAAAAGAGATCAGTGCACATTCTTAAAAGTCAAAAGCAATTTTTTCCTGTCCTGAGTTTATAAATATCTTCATTCCGAAGGTATTTTGCAAAATGTCTGTTTTCAGTGACCCGAAGCATGCTTTGCATGTAGAAAGCCCCCCCAAAAAATACCCATGTACTGTATGGACTAGGCATGTAGACCATGGACTAGGCAAATTGACTGCAAAGTATCTCATGCAATTAACAACAGGATGTTTTCAGTTGAAAACAAAAACCGGCTTCTAGACATATTAAACTGTGACATTTGTTTTGCTATGACAAATTCTTCATGTCATTATTTCCCAATGGCACAATGCACATTAGTCATACTTATACAGTGGAACTTTGGATTGCAAGTAACATGGTCTGCGAGCGTTTTGCAAGACTAGCAAAACATTTAATAAATTTTAACTTAATAAACAAGCGAGGTCTTGAAATACGAGTAGTGCTTTGTCTTCCGAGCATCATGTGATCACAACTAAGCCAATGGTTCTTCTCTCAATTGCAATTCAGATTAGATAGATAGATAGATAGATAGATGATAAATCTACACACAATACTTTACAATGACAAAGTAAAAACTAGTGTTTGGTTAATTAGACACATCTCATTTACACAAGAATTTAGACCCATGACTTATTAATTTGGTGACTTTTGGTGTTTTCTGTGTTTTCCTGTCCTTTCTTGGAGATATTATTCAGATTATTATCTTGGTGAAATGTAAACTGATAACCATTCCCACAGCATGATGCTACCAACACTGTGATTGACTTTGATTCCTTGATTCCAAATGTTTGTCAACAGACCCAGAGGATTTTGTTTTTCACGGTCCTTCAGGTGCTTTTTGGCAAACTCCCAGCAGGCCATCATGTGCCTTTTAGTGAGGAATGGCTTCTGTCTGGCCACTGTACTGACTAGTGGCATGCTGTATTGAAAGTTGTCCTTATTTAAGGCTCTTCCTTCTCCACAAGGGAACTGCGTTGTAAATACTCTTTGTGACTAGATGGGTATAACACACACTCCATAGTCTAATAGTATAGAAGGTGCTTAAGAGCCTTTGATAAATAGTTTATTAGAATAATTGACAGTGATTACTATATCCAGTTATTTTAAACCTAACTGATGCAATGACTAGCTTAATAGTTTTTAAACGCATGTGTCAGAAGATGTATCCCATGGTTGTGGAAACTGTGTTATTGTCTTTTAGAAGGCTCAAAATCTTGATCTGCATGAAGCAACTAAAAAATTTTTTAGAAATTGCTAAAATATTGTAATTGTATTAAGAACTTTCCAATGCATTATTAAACCTGGAATGATATTCGTGAACTGTGAACTTCACAGAAGAAATGTGTTTGGGGAAAAAAAAAATCTAAACATAAAAAGATCACTTATATGTACTGTGTTAAATTGTATTGTAAAAAAAAATCTACATTAGAAATCACAGCTATAGTTAATAATCAAACTGAAAGCATTTTCACTATGTGACAAGAACCTGCAACAAACCTCTGGTGGTGTTATGATCTGGGGTTGCTTTAGTTTGGTCCAGCAAGGTTATGTAGCAATAAAAAGAAGTCGAAAAAAGGGGAAAATAGTTTGCTTAGCTGATTAAACCTAAATGTACTGAATGTCCAGGTTCTCTTCAATGTTATTTTTTCTTCTCTGATGGCAAATCCATATTCCAGGTGGACAATGCCAAGATTCATTGGGGTCAAATTTTAAAAGGTTCTGGGAGCATGAGGAATTATTTTGGCATATGAATTGGCCACCACAGGATAACAAATGGCTGTCAAGTAGATGCGTGGCCATGTGTGGCCTGTTGGCTCATTACTCCTTGGTACTATGCAGCCAAAAAGTGAGGAGAATAATCAATGGACAGTCAATGTCAACAGTCAATGGACAGTTGGACACTTGCTTTAGAATATCAACTAACTTCTGGGTTCCAGGAACAAATCCTAGATAGTGTAAAATGGAAAGCTATGATTTACCCACACCATGTAGTCTTAATTATGATTTAGAGAATGATTAGGAATTGAGCCTTGTGTTCAAAGTTAGTTAGCTTTATACCCATAAATAAATAAAAGGACAGTTCAGAGGTGAGTAAGAACAACTTACAAGCATTTATTAAGGGGACAAATTAGTGTTTAAGACGACATAATGTTATCGGATGCCTCTTCTTGCTGAAAGTGCCTCTGTTACTGGTTTTGAATGTAGGTTTTTGCATGTAGCTGCTGTCTCTTCATTACTGCTGACCGGGGTGGTCAGACTTACTTTCACCTTTGCTGCACCTGAGAAATGATAATGTATTTATTGATTACTAGAACACATGGAATAATATATAGTCAAACATCCCACTTCCATTGTTTGAACTAATTATTGTATAATGCATTTTAAATAGTAAACATTTAGAAATAGCCGTTTTAAGGATTTCAATACATTGACATATTGCCATTTCAAACATGATCATGTAGTGAAAACCTTTCAATATACATGCTGTGAATTTTCATAATGTTCCATCCATTATCTCATTCATGTTCTAGTAATCCCAGACACTAGTCACCTCCTGAACAGCCTTTATCATAGATAGAGCTGCCATGCGAAAAACCTTAGTAACGGAACATGCTGTGAATGTTCTGGCTTTGATAAGCATCTTTGCACCCATTTTTCCAAGTACCAAAGTGTCCCATCTGTCTCAAAGATACTGTAAAAAACAAAAAACAAAATCATACCCTTCCATCATCTGCTTGCCCTGTTGAAAGTGTAGAAGGGTTTAAAGGAAAAAGAGAAAACTAATTTTTTTGTACTTTTGAGTTTTTTTTTAAAATTTCAAATAAAGCAAGAAGTATTGCAGAATGGTGGAAAATTATGTGTGTGTGTGTGTGTGTGCGCGCGCGCCCGATGGTATGTTTTTTCAAAATATTTGCCACTGACATTTCCCTAAATTTTAGACAGATTGTGAGTCAAGTTGTTGTTTGATGATTAATGCTTAATGTATTTATTTATTTATTTATTTATGTTTTGATTTTGTAATTCCAGTATCAGCTTGATAACTAGCACCTGACAGACAGATTCAGGGTCCAACTGTAACAGAGAGTGATAATGTTGCTTTTTCAGTTTACACAACAAAATGAGACCTTAGTATTTTATTTAATATGTTTTTTTTTTAACTTACAAATAAATTCACTGGCCTGTAAAGATGACAACACCCTTATGTAATCTTATTTGTTTGGTTCTTATGTGTGTTCTATTTAGACTAGGAGACCTATATTTGGGATTTTATTATGAAATCAGTTGTACTGACATGTCCAGATGATTTTTTAAACGTGTTCATTTAAATTTTATTTGTATAGCGCTTTTAACAGTGAACATTGTCACAAAGTAACTTTACAGAAAAACATTTGAAAAATGTAGCTTAGGAAAAAGTATAACTTATAACTATCAGTTTGTCCCTGATGAGCGCGGCAGAGGGGACACTGGCAAGAAAACTCTCTTAGATGACATTCGGAAAAAATCAAAAGGAACCAGAATCAAAAGGGAACCCATCCTCGTTTGGGTGATCAGATAGTACGACCATAAATCAATCCTTGATATAAAGTTGAATATTCAGTTGTATAACAGGAAAGGTGCTTTAGTTAATACAAAGTTCACTTTGACTGATGCAGGATCAAGTACAAAAATTCCATGGAAATTTTAGATAAGCGACTGCAGTCACAATAAATTTTCAGCCTAGACGTATATACTGATACTGTGACTGTGTCCCAGCCATTAATTCGAAGGGGATTCCATAATGTTTCGTAAGAAAAAGTTCTGCCCCATGGTTTTCTTATACAGTACGTAAATTAAGGTCCCAATAAGTAAGGTCCTTTTGATTGAAGTAGCCGTAACAGCTGTCGCACTCACCTTGTCATAACTTCTTGTTATTTTCCTCCTTACAATTGATGCTAGCCACAGCCATTTGTCTCATTTCATCCATGGACCTCCTATGCCCTCTGTCTACACCTAGACCGAGTTCTTGCCCTGATCCTTAGGAATCAGATTTCTGTGAATCATTAGAAGATATTGAAGAACTTGAAAAAGAAAATGGGGGGGGGGGGACACAGGTTGACGCAGATCTTGTCTCTTAACCTGCTCTCATCTAAAATGACTTCAGATAAAACTTATTTTGTTGTCATGTTTATGAAACCAGTTTGAAAACAGTACTAACAAACTATAGTCTATGGAATTCAAGCAATGATTGACAAGTATTAAATGACCAAAAGTGTGCCTAAAAAATTCCTACAGCATTACAAAGCCTGTTAACCAAGGTCAGTCTGGAACCATAGATTCATCTTGTTTGTATTAATGTCCTTAACATCTGTGGGGTTACATCTTCACTGGATAGGCAAGGTTTTGATCTGTCAACTAATTTAAATCATGACTAGACTTCAAACCATATCATTTGCATGGATTGTTGCATTTTTACATGGTGTGTTGAACATACCGATTAGGTTATTTATTACATTTGCAGCATTTACCAGACAGCCTTGTTCAGAGTGACCAATAGAAGTGCTTTGAATTTTATCAAGAACGCCATTATGGTAGTACAGAATACCATTAACTGGTAAAAAAAAAATAAAAAAAAATTTATAT
>JAQMYL010000002.1:14307908-14325573 GCA_030014365.1 Clarias pachynema | reverse complement strand
ATATCTTTTAATATTTAAGATTATTATTTAAATTATTATTGAATATTATTAATGGGGAAATTATGCTAGATCGCAACAGAAAATATTATTAATGAAATTTCACTCCACCGCTTTTAAAGGACAGCCTTTTGGTTGCTGGGTCTTGGGTCCCCACAGGGAAGTGAATTAAATCTCTGTTTTTGAATATTGATAATTTTGGGTGTAAAGCTTTCAGTCACTGTATCACTTTCACCAACTCTAACTGTTTTATGCAACATACTTCACTTCATAATCTCCACCTTAGAAAAAGAGCTGTCTTTCTTAATTAAGTCCAGGATACAAGAGAATGACATGCCAAGGTTCATGGTTCCTGTTCCAAACTGCTTCTTCTTGTAAATCATTTTCCTTTACCTAGACAGTTCCACCGTTCCACCTTTATTTAAAGTGAGGTATTAGTGAGGCTTTTGTCTCCCAATTTGTCGGGCCTGAACACAATGGGTCCACCATCATGATCATTTGCAAGGCTATTTAGATATCAGGGCACCACTACTAAAGTCATTGTAATTTTTCTGCCGTACTAAACCCCCTTGCTCCCCAAATTCCTAGCTCATTTGTTTATGTCCCAGTTGGAAAACAGGACATGTCAAGTCAAAGAGCTTGAAATCTATACTTCTCAATATAAAAAAATCATGTTGATCAGTAATAAATAACCCTTTTGAAAAATAGCTCTCTATTAACTGCAAAATATACTCTATAAACTATAATGAGATTCATGGGATGCACTGATTCAGCAAAAAAAAAAAAAAAAAAACTTTGTTCTCTCTTACATGCTTACGTGCATGCTCGATTTTTCAAATACCCCCACAAAACTTGTATCATACCAGATAGGCTCTCCTGATAACTCTCCTGCCTTATATAAACTTTAAATGGAGCTGATTAGTCAAACTGGTTAGGACCTATTAAGCGTTGTTTGAGACATGACATTCATTTTACACTCTAGTGTTAGTCTACATTCTCAGAGTGTGAGTCAGAGGCTTCCTTTAACCTTACCAGCCTGAAGTCACTCAATTCCTATTTTTTACCCTAATATGACACAAATCTGCTTTTTTTAGGGTTGTCTGAATGAGTGACTCAGACTGGATCTGAGTCATTTTTGTACGTAGTCCAAGATATATTTTCGATACGTGGTTATTCGACTTGAATGATAACGGGCAGATGAGAATTCTTGTGACTTTTTTGCCTCTGTGCATGCATAGGACACTCGCTGACATCAGTCAGCACCAGCAGTGCAGGGATTCACAGCAGAGCTAACGAAAGCTGATAAAACAGCTAAAGCGAGTCTTCAGGCTATCTATGGACCACAACAAATCCAGCCAACTAATTGCTTGTAGAGCAAAACCCCAAGCATAACTTGGATAAAATATCATTTATTGTTTGAAATTAATGATTGGTTACTCATTATGTGTTCTGACCCAGATTGCACGAGCAAAGACATAACGATGTTTGTGTGTATGCTGTTTCAGAGAACAGACATGTCCACATTATACAAGTTATATACATGATACATTATGCAAATAACTTACGTTAATGAAAATTATAAATATAGTGAAATGCAAATCTGATCTGACCAAAAAATCAGAATTGAGCAATGGGGTGTGCAATGTGAACATAACCAGACATGCAGCCACAGGTATTGCTCAGACAACTGGGCCAAACTGTACCCCCTCCCCTTACACACATACACTCCCAGGAGAAGATAATGGCCAGATCTCAGGGACCCTATGGCCTACAAATAAGACATTGTCATTTATCCCAGAATAAGCCAATTTATCCATGCACTCCTACTGCACAATATCTCCAGGCATTTTCTTTGTCTAGAGGGCAAAGAAATACAACTGTTCTTGTATTTTGCTACTGGTTTGATTTTTCTGTGCATTGAGAAAGATAATTTTTGCTGACTAATCAGTGAGTGTCCTTTTGTTAATGCACTGGAAATGTTGTCATTCTTTTATCTGTTTGTTTTTTCAGTGCTTATTATGATAATTATAATTCAAATCAAAGGTTCTTATCAATGCTTTTTTTTCACCAAGATGTACACAAAAGTGCATAACATTACATAAATGTAAATAATTACACTTTACACACTGGAAGCGACTCAAATCAAATAAGAATGTCGAAAAAGTGGCATGTAAAAGTCTCCCAGCTTTTCTGGGTAAAGTTGCATTTTTTCTTTCTGGAAAAAAAACACATGAGTAGCAAAACACCTATCTGGGTATTGTCATGTAGAAACAATGACATAAACAAAAACAATCACAAAGTACTTTGGGTCCATTACTTTTTATTGCAAGGCTTCAAATCAATAGTTATAGTGCATTAGTGTAGCCAGTAGTCCTGAGCTTTTGATTTGTCTTAATGGCTTCTTGAATCTTAAAATATGTTATTTATTTATGTTCAACCTATTATTCTACTAACACAGATTAATCTTTTAACAAATTGTTATTTGATCCATTCCAGTTTCTTTGTGGAAAATAGAGTGATGAGATATTTTGTGTAGGTGTCATTCCAACAGCATGACTCACTAGGAAGTTTTATGGTATTAAAAATATTGTCGTCCATTTATTTTAATCACATTCAACAATTTCCATTTATTCCATTTCATAAGACATAGTTTGTCATTGTGCTGGGATTGTTTTGAATCTGAGTCTGATAAACTAAATAATATGCCAGCTGGGTATAAGGAGCTCAGTGTTTCTGTTTTCAGGCACTGGAGCTGAAGGCAGTAGTGGAAAATAGCGGGAAGCATGCTTGTTTACAAGGTGATGAATATTTCAAATGGTTAAAATGCATGTGTGTATACATGTGTGTATTGGGCAAAATAATTCAAAAGCACAAGTTCAGTTTATTGTTGGACAGAAGATCTTATGTGCAAGTTTGTTAAATAACGAGGCTACTTACTGTCATATATCCCAGCTACATTTCTTATATAAGATATTATTACCCTGGATATAATAGTCACATTCCATAGCGAAAAACTATTAGAAGGAATATTATCATGAAACAGTTGCTTTATTGTATTGTTGAATAATAAAAATGTCTTATGTCTTATCATTTTAGTCTACTGTCATTCAAGTTTATTACTTAAATATAACTGGAATAGGCTGGTGGCTAAAATGATAAATTTAAAGGCTCTAATGAGGACAAGCACAGCATTCTGAAATTTTAGTTCCCCTAACAGAACTCTTTGATAGCTCCAATTTCCATCGTACCCCTTATTTTCCCAATTAATATTTCCAGAATGAAGTAGATATTGCAAAGTTCCATTGATCTTGATGTAGAAGACCAGCATGATGACTTAATTTGGTGGCTTTGGGAAATGCTTCTCTGTGTGCAGTGAAATGGTTCCAGGAGGACATGAGAATTGTCTCAAAAGTGCTCTCAAAAATGTATCATTTATTTCTCCTAGACAACTATAAGATATGTGTAAAATTAAAATTATTAAATGAAGTCTATGGCATATTTCGCAAATTAGCCTCTAAAGTTTCAGAAGAGCTATGCTGAAGCTCTAAAATAATTCGCAACTTATGCACCTCTGTTTAATATCAAGTAAAGAAATCAGAGCACTCTCTATTCAAACTCGATCCATTCTCATCCCACCCTCATTCACGCCTCTCATGCTGAGGTCACAAAGAGCAAATAATCATCTCTCCGCAAGCACTCACTGAATTCCCACCCAGACTTAATTGTTTGTTTGGTTTTCTCAGCGATATCTGACTTTATTGTCTGCACAATTAATTTTTTAATGATTCATTTCGTATTATATGTGTAGGCTGAATAAACAGATTGAACATGATCGATTGTAGGCTGTACTACCCAAATTATATTTACAATCATTAAGTATTCCATTAGACATTATTTAGTTTTGAATAATGTACCACTGAATAGATCTTTGGATGATTATTTATGAGTGATTTATTATGTATTAGGTCTATAAATTCTCCATTGTAAAATAAAAACAAAAGTGATTTTTTGGTTACTTTAGTGCAATAATGTTACTATTTATCATGCACTATTTAGAGAAAAATAACTTTTTTAATCTGTTGGCTAGCTATCATTGAAAAGTAGTTTATGTATGAAAGATTTTCCAAACTTCCACCTCAACCTTCACAAAACACAGGTCGATTACGAAAACATTATAAACAATTAAATTTCTTTCTTTTTTTTTTTTAGTTTTTGTGAATTAGGACTTTTTCTGAGCCGGCACTATAGTGCAGTAGGGAGTAAATAAAAATAAGCTGGGAAGGCAGTTGCCTGTTGGGAAAGAGATTCAATTCAATTCAATTTTATTTATATAGCGCTTTTAACATTGTCTCAATGCAGCTTCACAAAAATGAAAATACATTTTTAAAAGAAAATTTATGGAAGTGTGTGTGTGTGTGAGAAAAAATTGTCTAGTCAGTAATGAGATTGTCCCTGGTGAGCAAACCAAGGGTGAAGGCGACAGTTTCAAGGAAAAACTCCCTGAGATGGCAATAGGAAGAAGCCTTGAGAGGAACCAGACTCAACAGGGAACCCATCCTCATTTGGGTGATAAGAGATACAAATGATATAACATCATGTGTGTTGTGCAGGTGAAAGTTCAATACAACAGAAGTTATTTAAATTAACATGAAGTTCAGTTCAGCACAGGGATGAGTCAGCAGGTGCAGGGGACAGATGGGGTCTGGATCACTGGGAGCACAGAAGCAGCATGTGTAGCTCCAAACCATCATGAAGCAGAATCCAGCTGGAGCTGGTCCTTCTCTGGATGCTTCAGGATCCTCGCAGGGTTGGCCTTTGTCTACTGAAGCTGGCACAATCTCCAAATGCCTCGGGATGGGTAGAAAAATAAAGAACAGGTGGAAATAACGTAGCGTAGTAACGTTAGCGTCATTGCCATTAAGGAGAGATGTACTAGAGTAGAAGAGACTGCCATTCAGGAGAGATGTACTAGAGTAGAAGAGACTGCCATTCAGGAGAGATGTACAGGACTGCTGGGCAGAAGGTCCCCAGTTCGAGCCCCAGAATCACAGCATTGCATCGCTGCCACTTCACTCTCAACTTCTCGGATATAATCGGGTGTCACACTTGCAACCCAATCCTGTAAAGAGGATATATCTCCAGGGAGGGAAGTATTCATCGCCTAATGGCATGTGGACAGACCCTTAAGTTATATATAGATTCACATAATGCTCCATAGTAGCTCTAGTGTTCCTCATTTTCTTCTCCAAAGGAGAACAAATGAGAAAGAAAGAGCCATCAGTAACTCTGAGTAAAGTTTAGTAAGGTCCTTTATGTGTTAAGGATGAATCCTGTTGCTATTGCCAATTGTCCTGTCTCACCTATACAGTCATGCCCGAAATTATTAATTCCCCTGGCAAATTCTGACTTAAAGTTACTTTTATTAAACCAGCAAGGTTTTTTTTGACTGGAAATGACAGGTTTCTCCCAAAAGATAATATGACAATGTGCAAGAGGCATCATTGTGGAAAAATTATTTCTCTTTACATTTGAACAAAAAGTGGCGTGTCCAAAATTATTCATACCCTTTGCAAACTGTCACAGTCTATGGGAAAATCCAAAGTTCTGTACCATTCCATATAGTCCAAGTTGTATGCAATAGTTCTAAAGCATCCTAATTACCCTGATTCATTGGGAACAGCTATTTTAATCAACTCAACAGGTGAAAAACAGAAGCTCTCTGCTGTTGGTTTGTGGACAGTCATGGCTAAGACAAAGGAACTCACTGAGGACCTGCAGCTGCGTATTGTGGCTGCTCACAAGTCAGGAAAGGACTATAAGACCATATCTAAATGTTTTGAAGTTCTAATGGCTACAGTGCAAAGTATTATTTAAAAAATACAAGACGTTCCACACTGTGAAAAATCTCAGAGGATGTGGTCGGAAGCCAAAAGTGACACCTGTGCTGGCCAGGAGGATAGTGAGGGTGAACACCAGTGGACATTTTCAGCGAAGAATCCAAGGATTATCACCAAGGCCATCCTGATGAATCTGGCTCTGCTGGTGGCAACATCTCAAGGCAGACAGTCCAATGGACACTTGGCCTTTTGCACCAGTGGACATTTCAGCACAACAACAACCCAAAACACAGCAAAAGTGGTGAAAAAAATGGTTATCAGACAAAAACAATAATGTTTTGCAATGGCCCAGCCAGAATCCTGACTTAAATCCAATTGAGAATTCGTGGAGGGAGCTAAAGATCAGGGTGATGGCAAGGAGACCCTCTAACCTAAAAGAGTTGCAGCTCATGAATATGAATAATTTTGGACATGCCACCATTTTTTCAAATGTAAATAAAAGATGAGTAATAATTTTTTCCACAATGATGCCTCCTGTACATCGTCTTATTATCTTCTAAGAGACATGTGTCATTTCTAATCAAGAAAAAACTTGCTGGTTGAATAAAAGTAACTTTAAGTCAGAATTTGCCAGGTGTATGAATCATTTCGGTTGTGACTGTATCTCCTAGTACATTTTTAGGAGAAACACATCAGAAACATATAACTAACTTGAGGCTGAAATGAGACATATGTTTTTGTCTTCTAAGATGAAGAGGAACACGCTTTGAACAGTAAAATATTCCTCTGGGTTAAACTGCCCAGTCTATTTAGTAGGCCAGAACCGAGGGAATCTTTCAAAAAAAATGCCTGCTGTGGTTCCTTGGATGCAGCTAAGGTGTCAAACCTTTTAATATTTGCTTTTAATGTGGCTTTCAGTGGCTTTATGATTTATTATGCTAAAAGGGCACGCTGCTATGCTTCAGTTAATTTTGTCTTGTTTTATTTCGAGGTCTGCACCGGAGTGCTGGGTTCATTAGTGGCTCATTAATGGATTATGTTGTTGCTAGGCTCGTATGAAAATAGAACAGCATTAATTAGAGCTTAAGGGTCCCACAGCATTTCCCCTTACTTAACATTTTCAGATGCAATGGATAATATCTGCAAAATAGTTGTCTAGCAGAGGAGATGCAATTTTGTTTAATTATATTGTATAAGACATTTTGTGAGTGAGTTTTTTTAAGCACACAGATAACACTTAGTCATTGGTCATGTGTATGAGACAAATATGTAAGTCAAACTGTTAATGTAAACTTACACTTACAAAAACAGGAATTATCTCAACAGAGAAAGCAAACATGGACAACCCCCACAGACGGAAACAAAAACAGTTTGGAAACATTAACTTAACAGATGCAAGAAAGCAAACTAGTGCAATACACTGCTTAAATAATATTACAAATGATCCTAAAATTGTATAGGTGGCATGGTACCTTAGTGGTTAGCACAGTTTCCTTGCACCTCTGTGGTCCAGGTTTGATTCCCACCTCAGGTCTGTATGCCTGGAGTTTGCATGTTCTCCCTGTGCTTGATGGGTTTCCTTTGGGTGCTCTGGGTTATACAATAACTGAGAGCTTGTTAATATGTTTCAAAAGCGGTATAAACTGCTCATGTATTTCTGGTTCATTCTCTCAACATGTTTTAACACAAATTTATTCATACTGTTTTTGGATTGATTCACTACCTCAATGTTGTAGTTTAAACATTGCATGTAGCAAAATCTTCAAAGCTACTTAAAGACTACTGTATGTCAGTTCCTGCTATAATTAATACTTGTCACTCTGGCATGATTGCTCCTATTGTTTTGTGGCAGTGTATAATTTGTGTAAATTACTGCCTGAAATACAGGAAATGGTATTCTAGAGAACCTAAAATTTCCTACATTTTCTAAAGGGCAGGCCTCTCCACCCCTAGGTACTCATACCTGTGTGTGTGTGTGTGTGTGTGTGTGTGTGTGTGTGTGTGTGTGTGTGTGTGTGTGTGTGAAAGTGAGAGAGAGAGAGACATACTGTATACACTGGATGCAAAACCTTACCTTCTATTTATCATGCAGAGAATGGGTTCCTGGCATTTTACTGTTAGGACATTCAAGACTTGGATTGACCGTGGTTGGCAATGGATTATTATCCACTGTCACAGGGGCATCATTGCACGATAAAAGGACTGCCAAACATCAGTCTGGTGAGTAGCATGTTCTGGGTGTGGGACTCATGGTACTCTTTCTGGGTGTCTACTCCTTTAAACTCCGGAGACTCCCCGACATGGGGAAAACTGCAAAGGAGGGGCCTTCAACAAAGCTCAACCACCTCTTTGTCTTCCTCGCCTTTGATCTCAATCATCCTGGCCTGCCAACCTGTCTTAATCAACTGCTGCTACCCTAACAGGCCCTGGAACTGCACCTTCTGCACATGTTCACTGAATTCTCACCTTTATCCCTTTTCACCATGTGATCCTCCCTGCCTTTTTTCTCCTTAAGTAAAACAGCACTTTGTTCCTAACCTGTGGTCCCTGTGTCTGTGTTTAGGCCTGTCCTTCTAAAAGCATTACATTGCGGGAGAATACTGGAAGCCGACTAAAACCCAGGGCCACTACTCACAGTGAGCAGTTTCACAGCCATCTCCTGCAGAAGAGGATCCAGTATCAGACGTTACTACACAAGCTAACCCACAGATTCCAGATGGCTGAACTCACCTGGCACCAGCATTGTGGTGGGGTGGATTTTCCTTTACCTGACCCTCGCAGGAAGGCCCAATGTGTTCTGAGGAAGATCACTTCGCATGATGACCTAAAATCCTTTTAATAGAACAGCAGAACAGGAAGCATGGCCAAAACATTAGTGGAGACTCTCATTCACTTACTCTCTTGACAGCTTGACCTACTATCCATAGACACCGTCTATCCATAGTACTATCCATAGTATCCATAGACACCGTCGAGCACCACTGGATTGCCTCTACTGGATTCCCAGCCTGTGGCTCCAACCCAGGCAGCTTTTGGCCTATGAAATTACTGAAAGAGTCATCTTTGATTTTGCCTTGTGCCCCCTTCCAAGAAAGAAAAGGAAGAAAGCTCCTGTCTCGCTGGGAGAGATGACTGATGCTCTGGAGGTTGCTGTCTCACGCTTTCTCGTTTCAGGAAAAAAAGAAGGCCACCAGAACGCATGCAGTGCCTGGAGATTCTAAACCCACTGAACATGAACCAGCCAAACCTGCACCCATATGAGAGCTTTGGGCCAGAGGAGAGCACCCTGGCACCCACCACATGGTTTATATTGGTTGAGCCCCACTCTGTACCATTATCGACATGGGAAATGCTGATATTGTTTGGCTGTTGCAGGTTAAGCTGATGTGCACCTCTGTGTACCTTCCTCACAACTAAAGGGTGGGTGGAGTGTTTCAACCAGCTGCATGCATGCATACATTCTCTTCACAGTCCGAGAAACCACGTAAACCGAGAAACCATTTACCTTATCCTGCTGGATGAGGCAAAAGAAGCCTGGAAGAAGTAACCCATCCCCGTTCCGTTCTGTAGTCGAGTACGTCCAGGACATTTAATCTAAAATCAGTTGCATACTCCATATAGTATGAGAACACATGGAGCGAGCACAGGCTGAAGGCTCAAAGTTTCAAGACATGTTCTCCACTGAACTGAGGTTCACTCACCTAGTAAGGCATGAGATCAAAACTCTGCCTGGCTTGATCATCTACCAACGTCTATACCGAACCCCGGGGGCCTCACATGATGCCATCAAAGCTGTGGTGGCCAAAATACTTCAAGGTGACACCATAGAAGAGTCTATAGAGGAGTTTGACACATTGCCCCGTATAGACAACTTTATTAAGTGGCTGGGGAAAGCATGGATTATTTCCAACCTGATTCTGGCTCTCACGGACGAAACTAATGGAAAAAAAACAACAACAACAAAAAAACGCCTTTAGCACAGAACAGGGCCACTGGAAGTATAGGGTCCTCCTTTGATCTACACTGCACTGCACTCTAGCCACCTTCCAGTGCTAAATGGACATACAGTAGTATTCCACAACTACTGGCTGCACAAAGCGGCCTACCTGTATGACTGGTAGCTGGAAGTAGCTGGGAGGAGTAGCTGGGAGGACCACCTTCACCACCCCCAAAAGGTCCTTGAAGAACTCAAAAAGACTGGGGCAACGGGAAACCCCCCCCAAAAAACTGTCACCTTGAGTTGACTGGGCACAGTACCTGGGATAATTTTAAGTCTGTACTGATACAAGCCTACCAGCACTGTAAGTGGACGCCCACTTTTAGCCTGGTTAACCCAAGTAACAGTCCATCTGTGAACCGACTCAAAAACCCTTTCTAATGTAGAGCCCCACCAGCCCATATTTAACCCATTTGAGCATACTGACAGATATACTGAATAATACTTTTAAGTAGTGTTTCACTAGTACTGGGATACCATCCAAATAAAAAGGTTTCTCAGTACTCTGGACCCATGATTGGACTGCTTGAGTCGCATCTGAAACACTTGCCTTCCAGGGACTTGTTTATTGGCCAAAACATGTTGAAATGGCTTGGAGCGAGGACTGCACAGGATACAGCCAAGTTCATGTAGTCATGTAAGTTCATGTAGAAATTCAAGAGAACTTGAACGCCCCTCATACATCTCCTAGCATCTTGCTTATAACATACTGTAGCTACATCCCATCATCACTATTTCTCTATCTTTAAGTGTTTCACCTAAACACATCAGTTAGTTGCAGTTGTGGTTATTTGAAAACACATTTGCTTTCCCTCAGCAATTTCAGTAAACACATATAGCATTTATCAGTCCAGTTGCTGCTGAATTGATAATTTTCTGCATCAGCGTTTCTTTTCTTTATAGTTGATGGCACAATTTTTGTGCCATTTGGTGCTCTGAGTTTCACAAGGATATTCACAAGGACATTACTGCAACTTTCCTCTTCTACTTTTTCAACTTTGCATACCGACCGTAACAGAGTAGGGGGCACACAAAGAAATGGTCCTCTGGTTTGAAGAATTTATTGCAAAAAATGTCCATTAATATTTGGGTGATGGTTGACAAGCTAGGTGAAAAGCTTTTGGCCAGAGATGGCTCATGGGCTACCAGCTGAATAGGCTGGTCATAGCTATAATTGAAATGTGACTAGAAAGAGCCATAAAAAAGAGTAATGGAAAGAAATTGACGATTATCACTGTACTTAAGAACAAAGGCATTTAAGATCTCTGACATATTTATAATGTCTCTTTGCTATTCTTTTATCCTGCTTTATTTGAAAAGGTTTCAAATAAGAAATTAACTTGGTTACCTTTTAAATTCTTTTAATTCAAGAAATTAACTTGATTATCTTTTTCTTGATGTAAACATGATTTATGAGTAGGCATTATGTAATTAACATAACATTATAAATACTTGATAAAGTGAAATAAAAATTATGTGGTCAATGTAAACAATAATATTTCAAAATGTCATGTAATAAAAGGTACAGCAGCCTAGTGCCTTGCATTCATGACTAGCATGACTAATTATAACCCTGGTGTGGAGTCTAGAATTGTACTGGGGAGATGGATTATTGTTAGTGGTTGTTCTGACTGCACTCTCATACACAATACCTGAAGCATGATTGCTTCATGGCTTGTTTTTTGTGTTTTAGAGAGAGAAGGTACAAGATACTGTTTTCTCCACCGAGCATGATCCAGGAAACTAGGGCTGTACAATTTACAAAACAACAACAACATGATCTTGATTCATACATGCATGCAATCTCATTTTTGAATGACTGCAAGTATGCATGTATTTCCCTGCATTCAGATCATACCAGATCACAACAATACCAGATTGCTATATCCGTCACACTGGTCACACTCACACAGTGTAACACAAACCACTATTAATTCACCAATCAGGCCAGAGATTAGAGAATGATTCCAAACAAATTCTCACTTCTCAATCATTTCTTTTATCTTTCCCTTCCTAATTTTATGGTGTATTAATATTAGTGCGCACTAAATATCACCATGCCCGCTCACTTAATTCCAGCCAATCAGAGGCTAGACAAGTCACAGTAGTAGCCAATCGGAAACTGGATGAAGGTTTACATTCTGATGACCAGTATCTGAATGGTTCTCTGCTCTTGTGTTTAGCAGCCAGTATTTACTTTATCATTGCATGCATTGGTTTATATTATTATTTAAGCAGAATAAGGTAAATGTCTTATACACACACACACACACACACACACACACACAAAATAAATAAATATATATATATATATATATATATAATATTCAAAATATATACTACTGTCCAAATAGAGACAGCCATGTACAATTCTAATTAAACCTGACATGTTGATTCTAGTTGTTACACAGAGACTCTGAAAACAGATCAAAAGCTACAGAGAATTATACTAAAAATATGTTAAGATTGAGCAATAAAATCCTATAATGTAAACTATGTATTTAATTAGAAACTACCTGTGACATTTATCTTATGCTAATAAAAAATTATGACATAAACTAACATTTGAGTGTCCAAACAGCATAGGTGCTAATTATTAGTTATTTGATGTTTGAGTTAATATGAGTTCATTTTAAAGCTTCTAAAAAATGGAGAAGCAACTTTTTTGTTACAAGAAAAAACAGAAATCAGGGTCAGAAATCTGGCTGATAAGAAAGTGATCAAATACTTATTTGACACAGTAATTCACAAATAAACAGTTTTAAAAAATCATACAATGTGATTTCCGGATTCTGTCTCTCACAGTGGAAATGCACCTATGCTGAAAATTGTAGACCCCTCCATGATTTCTAAGTAAGAGAACTTGCAAAATCACAGGGTGATCAAATACTTATTGACCTCACTGTATATATTTATATATACATATTTCATATATGAATACAAATTTGGGAAATCATCACTTTAGTACATTGGGTAGGACATAATATAAATATATGTATAATATTACGGGAAAAAAAGCAGGCCAAATCATTATTTATTTCTAAGAGTTGTTTTCCTGCTTAATCTTCTCTTCTATGTTTAGTTTAAGAGTAAATACAGGTTGTCCCCTACTTACAAATGACTTTCGTTCCAGGAGCTTGTTCGTATGTCAGATTTGTTCATAAGTCAGATAAATGGGTCCTATACGACTTTGACACAAATATACAATACAAAGCATAACAATCCATGTGAAGTCCCCTTTACCAACATAATTTCCAAATGACATTTTGTCTCAGAAATACTGGAAACTCCAATGATTCATTCCACAACCTAAAAATATTCATATAAAAATGATTAATAGAAAATATAAATTAAAAATAAAACTAATTAACCATGCACTTTACCTTTGAAAAGAATCACCCTGACAAGAGAGGATGAGGAGGGGGGTTATTGTGTAGTACAACACATGCATGCACACATACACACAAGCACAGATGTGGACTTTATTTAGACTGTAAACTAAGTTTGTGAGGGGAACCACGGACGCCATTCTGCCGAAGTTTTACTTCCTAGAACTATGAACTATAGTACTATAGTACTATAGTACTATATACTTAGGATTATTCACCATCAGGACAGGTTTATAGGACAGCCATTTTCTATCATTAAGCTTCCGGACTGATTCACTGAAACCGGTGAGGCCGACTCATTTCTCACACACCCCTATACACACATAAAATACACTGGACTTTAGACATACTGTATACATTCACTTACACACTGAAAATATTGTACATACTTGTAAATATTGGTATCTGATGCACTGCAGTGTCCATGTTTGTACAATACACGTGAGTTACTTCTGCGATTTTTGTTTGCATTTATGAATGTTAGATGCAAACCGCCCTGTTCGTATCTGCAGAAATTCATAACTTAAATTTTCGTAAGTCGGGGACTACCTGTACACTGTGTCCAGGATGGCATAGAAGCAGGACTATTTGTGTCCAAACGAAAAATAGAGCTAAGCTGTAACATCCTCTGTGTTAAAGAAAAATGAAACAGTAATTGCACTAAATGGAATGAAATATACTTTGCACACTCTTCCTTATTAAAAAAAAATAGGGCACTGTTTGCCCAGAGTCTTGTTTTTGTAGTTTTGTGTTAGTAGACTCAGTTTCCCAGAAGGCACCTCAGTCAGGTGATGAGGGAGCTCACCTGAACCGAGGTAGCTCATTAGATCTTTTTATAAAAAGCAGTTTGTTCTGGGAAACTGGGTCGAGCATTATTTATGATTATGTTAAGTGGGCATTTGTTTTGTTTCTGTTATAGTTGGCATTTGTTTTATGGAGCTGTTTAAGTTAAGTTTACATCTGTTTTGATTTATTGTTAGTATGTCTCTTTGTCTCCGTGTCTCCTAGTAGGATTAGCCTCTTGTGTGTAAGTAACCTCTCTTGGATATTTAGTTCTTAGTCTGTATAAATACTAGCCATTGAACTACTAACCTGCTTAGATCCTAGTCTGTTTAGTCTCCTTGTCTGTTTAGATCTTAGTCTGTTTAGTTAGTAACCTGTTTAGCCACTAACCTGTGTAGTAATTAGTCTGTTTCATACCTAGTCTGCTGTGTACTAGTCTGTTCGTCCCTTGGGTCTCTGGCTACTAGTCTAACAACTAGTCTGTTTAGCTAACATCTAGCTTAGCAGCTAGTGTGCATAACAGCTAGTAGGCCTAGCCAAGTCGGTCTTGTGTGTTTAGTCCCTTGTGTGCTTAGTCTTCCCGTAGGTATAGCATGTTTAGTTTAAGTTCTTGTTTGTATTGTATCCGAGTATGCTGAGTTTCATGGTATGTTCAGTCCCCTGTCTGTTTAGATATTATTTTGTGAGTTCTGTTTGTAAAATGCTCCAAGGTAAAGCCAACTTCCTTTGTTCAAGTTTTGTTCATGTTTTCATGTTTTTTTGGTTTGGTTTTGTTATCATTAAAAAGACTCTAATTACCATCATCCCCTCTGCGCCTATGCCTCACCTTCAAGCGCACAGTCCAACACCAACAGATCATGACAATATGGGGGAGTATTTATGTCCAAGGTCCAAAGTGGGTATAAAAGCAAGTTACTAGATGAGCGCTAATATGTACTGTATTAGTAATTTTTTTTAAAATTACAAAGTCACAACTAACCTTTCCTTCTAAAGACCTGTCTTATGCTTCTTTAAATTTTTTTTCCCTTTCTCTTGTTATTGCTGGACCATATATCAGTTTGCGCAATGCCGAATGTCTTTGCAGTTATTCTTGTAGCGTAGGGTTCTTTTGAGGAAACTTCAGTTAATTTACCGTTTTCTAAACGCTTTAACTCAAATACTTTATTGGTATTGGGATTGTGGTTTGGTGGTTTTGCTGTTGTGCGTTATTCTTGCATGGTTAAAGCCACAAATCTACAGTGACAGAATGCTGAACTGAATATCAATTAAATATTTTGGCCGGTGTTGTGTGCACTTTAGCAGTTTTTGGAGAGTCTTTGGGCTGGAAAATACAAGCTAACTCCCCTTGTGTCAAAGCAGGGTTGATATTGAGACCTTTGATGAGAGAGTGAACTGGAGCTACCTTTCTGGTTGCACACAAAGAAACAGACAAAAATAACAACAACAACAAAAAACAGAAACTGTGGGAACAGCAATCAGGTCAGATTGCTGTTTTGCAGATTTCAGCAAGTATAGGTTTTGTGTGCTAACGTATCTCTCTCTAGTCTGTCTTCCTAACCGAGCCAAGCAAGGAATGTCTTGAGGTGAGAGTGCAATACAACAATCTATTTTAATTTAACAGATGCAAACAGGTAATAGTGTTATAAACATTAACTCAGAAAATATTACGGTGTTACGTGTGAAAATTTGCTTATTGGTCAGAAGTTCCCATTAACACACTCCTAAACCTTGTGGAAAGCCTTCCCAGATGAGTTGAAGCAGTTATAGCTGCAAAGGGTGGGCCAACATCATATTAAACCCTATAGATTAAGAATTGGATGTTACTCAAGTTCATATCCATGTGAGGTCAGACAAGTGAATACTTTAGTGGATGTGAAGAAGGGACATTTAAATTTTTACCCTTTTCTGTTTGGCATTTTACTGCAAGACTGTTACATATCAGATGTATTTTGAACATTATTACTCTGCATTATTCAATATTATTGTGAATTTTATTAAAACTGCAGAATGGTTATGTCTCATTAAAAAATTTCAGGGTATGCAACTTGACACACTTCTCCACAAACCAATCGACAATCTCCAAGCGCATTGCACTGCAGAGATCTCATCATCATGATGCAAAGGTGCAAAGATTTCTTAACACAGAATTATCAACTGGGCTCAATCCCACACCAGCACTGGCCACCTGTTCCTTAACAGATGGAAAATGAGTAAATGGTACATAAAAGGCTAGAGCAATTCTATATGTGAGGAGTAACAATATGATAGAGGGTTTAGTTATCTAATTATCTTAAAAAGACTAATGCATCTTAAATTTAATGAGGGCAGTTTCATCTGAAATTCCGTGGTGGCTAGACAAACCATCTTCCCTGGGCTGTTTACTTGGATCTTTTATTGGTTTGCTGCTTTTTATATTCTGGTGCCACTTATAAATCTCCCTGTGTATTCATTTAGGGCGGGCACTCTAATAGGTTATCCTGATCAGAGAAATAGTGGAGAGAAGTCACGCGATGCATGTTGGAATGAGGCCTAGGCATTTGGGAGAATGTTTGAGTGTTTTGGACCAGATCCGTTGTTCCTACAATAAGATCCAAGGAATCTTCCAATTTCCTAGTTCAAACATTATACCTATCCATATCCATTTGTTTGTGTATGGGAGCAGGAAGAGTGGCTCATATTTATTGTTCAGCATCTGCAGAAAACATTCCATACTTAAGTAAATTGCCCTTCCAATACAATTTGGTAATGCCATAAACACCTCACTGAAGATGACTTTTTCACTTTCCATGGGTGTGGAATGTTTAGAAAGAAGGACTAAGTGGCAGGCAGTTGTGAAGTATGTGAGTGAGTGGATGTTTGGGAGTGGGTATGTGGCAAAGTTTATATCATGTGACATCATTGTCATTTACCATCATTAGACAGAAAAGGCCATCCCAATTTTTTTTTTACTCATGTTCTTTGTATATTATTCTTTGTATGTTCTTGTGTGCCTTTTTCTATTATTACTTAAAGATGTCTTTTTAGGTGAATGTTTTGGTGGTGTGGGTTCCTCTCTATTCATTTAGGGCTGTTTCTCTGTATCAAGGGCTGGCTGTAGGGTGAGTGAGTTTTCTGGTATAAAACACAAAGCTGTTGTAAGAATTTTCTGAGTGAATGAGTGCCCCTGTAGCGATCTCAGATTTACTTGTACCATGAATTGCTATTTTGGCTTGACCTTGGGACCCTTATAGCAAATTCTAATTTTTATTTGTCACATGCACAGTCATACACAGTACGATATGCAGTGAAATGTTTAACCACCAGTAGAAGTTGACAAACTGCATAAACCTATCCAAACTGCAGAAATCTTTCCAATTTATATTTTGTAGGTGTTTTACAGTAGCTTGCTAAGGATTAGGAAACTCACAAATCACCTTGTTATACAACTCTTCTCTGTAACTCGTACACTATGCGGATATTCACTGACAGCAACAATAACAAAATAGGACTATTACTTACCTGTATTAATATTATAATAATTGCAATATTACATCTCAATAAAATATGTAATACAATATTATATGTAATAATACAATATTACATACATATATTAGATTACTGTATTAATTTGTGCAATATTTACCAATGCTCTTGGGTCATATTTAGTGTGCAATAATGTCATA
>JAQMYL010000002.1:14103803-14124362 GCA_030014365.1 Clarias pachynema | reverse complement strand
TTGGTGTTATTTGATCTTATTGGTTTAGAAATTGATATTTCAATAAATAGTAAACTTGGCCGATTTCGTTATCATTTCGTTGACAAGTGGGGCTTGAAAGTTCGCCCACTCCCTTAAGTGGGGAATGACAGAAAATGTTTGAGAACCACTGGTGTAGCCCAAAGTGGAGCTGTAATGCCATTGGCCTTGCTCGGTCTTTTGACTCTGGTGTGAGTGCCACTTGCTAGTACCCCTTTGTTAAGTCTAACATAGAGGTTAAGGCTTTCTCCAGATGCTCAACGAGGTCATAACTCGGGGTAGCAGGTATGCATCAGACTCTGAGATCTGGTTCAACTGGTGGAAGTCATTGCAAAATTTTGCATGACGACGACTAGGCTGGACCAGGGGCTGGTTGATTCCTCGATGATACCACTTGTTTATATGTAGCATTTTTTTGCACACAGGACACCTCTAACAGAAATTTCTCACCTCTGCATTTAGTCCCGGCCAATGGAACAGATTCTGGATCATTTCAGCGGTGTTTCTGCTTTGCGACAATGACAATTTTTAAAAGCGCAATACAAATAAATTTCTGGTGACCTCTTAGAAGATGTGTGTGCCAGGTGCATCACGGTGTTGATTTTGCCCTGAGGTATGATCAGGAGGTCGTGGGGCTTTCCTCTCCTTTAGATCTGATGGTATAGAAATCCTCCTCGGACCAATAACTACGATGTTGAAGTACCGGAGTTGACCACTATCCTCAGGCTCTCCCTCTATTTTGCACACTTGTCCCCAGCAGTGCTTTAAGCGCACATCCTTTTTATGTGGAGTTGCCCTCTTGCACTATCTGCTGAGACAAGAAAGAGAATCATTAGAGCAAGAGTTTAGCTCACTTTCAGCCTCAGCCTTCCTCGTGGGTTTGGGCCATCCACACATGACAGGGTGGTGTGTGTTCTTTCTGTCGCTTTCGGCAGGGCATGGGAGACTTTTTTTTTTTTTCTTCTCTCGTCCAATTTTTGAACACTGCTAAAGAGGAACAGGTAGGTTAGGCCCTGTTGTGACTGCATGTTTTCCCTGTTGGTTTTCGATGGTGATGCTGGTACCTCAATGCACACAGGTGATCAAGAGAGGCCCACACAATGGGGAATGACTGAGGGGTAAGCGAGAGTAAAGGCAGTAAAAGGAACTCCCCAGACGCTGACCAATCTGGCCCAGAACCCTAGTGTGGACATAGGTGGACATAGGTTTGGCTCTGGCTCCAAATTCTAGTATGCATTCTTCCTGACAAAGCTGCCGGATCACAATGTCCATTAGTTGCTGAAATGTTTCTGGTGTGCTCTGTAGCCATGAAGGAGGGGACCCTGTACTGCCAGTGGCCTTGCTCGGTGCTAAAAGCAGTCTTTTGCCTCTGGTGTGAGTGCCACTTGCCAGTACCCCTTTGTTTTAGTCTAACATGTAAATAAAGCGGGCTTTCCCCAGACGCTCAATGAGGTCATCACTCGGGGCAGCAGGTATGCTTTAAACTGTGAGATCTGGTTCAACCAGCAAAAGTCATTGCAAAGTTTGAGTATGATGATGACTGGGCTGGATGATTCCTCGACGATGCCACTTGTTTATATGTAGCATTTTATCCAACTTTTGTGACGGGGTGTAGGCTGAGTGAGGTGGTCAAGTGAAAGGAGTGTTATCTGGGTCAGTCAAGGTGAGGGCATCATAGTCAGCCAGTCAGACTGGGGCAGTCGAGGTCAGGTGATGGGCCAGGCTGGCTAAGGCTGAAGCCGAGGAGGCAATTTTCAGCAGTTTTTCCTATTTTGGGGTCTCCGGACCATTCTGAATGTGTAAGAGCAAGATAAAGAGGAGAGATTAGTGGAGCATAAACCTGAAACATAGCGATCACCAGATAGCTTCTTATTATTCCAACAACCATGTCTTAGAACAGACAACACATGTCATTAGGTGAATGTGGGATATTAATATAATAATAATATTAATCCCCATCGTGGGATTAATAAAGTTTACCTTTAATAAAGAAGGCATATTCCATGGTAGTGGAAAAGATTTTTACTGCATTTCAGAAAAGTCAAATTATTGGTCTGCATCAAGGATTAACCATCCAATATAATATTAAACTTGTAAGGATAGCGATCAACCACGAATCTTACAGAAGACTCGTTGGTAAAGATGCATCATAAAATAAAAAAACAGTAGAAATCACAGATATGAAGCTTTCAATATGAAATGAAGTCAGCTGAATGGACTAAATGACCAGTTCATCCCATCAATACATTTTTCTTCCCGATGGCAAATGGGGATGACAGTGACAAAATTCACTGTGGAATTTGTGGATGACAGTGACAAAATTCACTGGACTCAAATTGTGAAAGACTGGGTTCTGGGAGCATGAAGAGTCAATTTAATTGGCCACCACATGAGTCCTGACCTTAATCCTATTGAAAAAAGTTAGTTCATACTGTCAGTTTTCAGAAGTCAACACAGCCATATAAATACATATGCATATACATACACATCAGAGCTGTATAAAGGCATTTTGGTGAGAATAATAATAATTTTAAAAAAAAATGACATTTAGAATACATTATAAATGTATAATTTAGAGTACATTATAAAATTTTTAAATGGGTGGTAATGGTTTAAAGGGGTTGTATTAGCTTTATTAACCTACATACATGTTAAAATATCTTTCTTCTTTTGTACTTTCTAGATTGTACATTCCTCACCTAAACTTGGACTGGGTACAGAACAACCAAGGCAGAAAAACACAAGATTTGTTCAGCAGATTTTGAGGACACATTTTCTGATCTCCAGCTGAAGCTCAAAAGAGAGAGCTGCAACATGTCTAAATGATTCTCTAAATTCTTGTGGTTCAAGGCCAACACCTGATCGGTACACTGTGTTAACAAGCTACTTGTAGTAGCAGCAGGTGTCTATGGCGTCTCTAGTACAGCACAATGACCTCACCATCAACTACACACAAAGAAGAGTGTAACTTATATTCCAATGCCAGGTACTTTGTGTTTCCTTTATTTAAATTGATCACTATTTTCTGTTTATTTCTTGTTCACATAACACTAAGATTGAAACACACACACACATGTATGCAAGCTGTCCAGGTCATGGATAACATCTGCTGTCTGGAACAAGTGGAAGTTATGGCATTTTCCCATATAGGTTTATAAATTCAATATAAAATACCACCTGTGTTCTGACAACTCCAGCTGAGCCTCTCTCCCCTTCGCCCATTTATGCTAGGTTTCACTGAAGGGCGTCACAAGTCTCAGAGAGTATTGTGCAGCAAGATATTATACTTGTTAGCATGAAGCCTAGCAAAATGAAAAGATACTGGCAAACAAAACACAGAGAAGAAAATGAAAGATAAATTAACCCATAGACCCACAGGTAGCATTTTACACAGGGCTACAGAAGCATTATTTGAGTTCCCGTGATATCAAAATCCTTAAAAGCCTCATGGCACCAGATTGCAATGTTTGTTGAATAGCTGAGTGGCCCCCGGGTGGAAAATAAAGACCCATTTCAGTCTCTTGATCTATTGGACTGTACGAGACCACAACTGTTTAAGAACATGTGTGCTCTTTGTTTACATACAGTACTTTAATGACAATGATTTGAAACAGGACTTTCTTGTGTCAACCACTCTGAATGCAACAAATAGTGGCATAGATATTTTTTACAGTGATTGCCACATACTTTGAATCCAACAATCTACCATATGAGAAGCTTGTGGCTTGCTGCACTGATCGGGTGGCAGTAATAATTGATAAAAAATAAGGTATTTAACAGTTAAATTAAACATTTATTTTTACTATAAGATTGCAATAAACCAAAAATAACATTATAAAGGCTGTTAATGTTTAATAACCTATTTGTGTTGATCATATTTACTCATTTCAAGCTTGAACTAATATTGTTTGGTTGGCAGATAATTTTGCTATTTTTTAAAATAAAATTTATATTAAAAAGTAAAATTCCTTTGGTAAAACCAATCAGATTGGTAACTTATTGTATGTGTCGGCGCAAGATGAAAATTATAATGAGTAACAGGTTGTTTTCTCAAAAAATAAATAAATAAATTCACTCACAAACACCAACTGTGTTGAGTGTAAATGATGATCACTGTTTGTCAGTATATTTATATGTGCATTACTTTAATTAATATGATGGAGCAGCCAGCATCAGCTAAATAATAGTTCACCCAAGCTTTCAAAGCTTTAAAATCTTTTCATGACAGTAGTAAAATCTATATGCTTGCACAAATTATATCACTACAGTTTGCATTTTAGATATTCATTAATTAGCAATGCTGTACTTACCACATTGAGATGGTGTTCAACGTGCCATTGTATGTTGCACTTCAGGGAAAGCTCTCAGTGGGTATGCTACTGGCAAGAAGAAGTACATAGTGGGCAAGAGGCAGATGCACTGTCCACCTAGCCATATCTACTCCCAATGCTGTGGATGCAAGGTCTCTACTGTGCAGACCAGCTTTAAATTAGCACAAACTCAAAGATGACAACTACTGTCTCATTTTGCCCAAAAAATCTTCAAAACCTCATAATAGAATTAAATGATGTCATATTGCCTAATGATGTATATATTAATTGGTCATACTGTATACATTCATTGCACACATGATGATAGTTCAGTAGGAATTGGAGTAGCAGTGGGTCATGTATCCTTTTGCTTGAAAATGTTGAATTTATTGGGAGCCACTGGCACAGAAGGAACTTCTACACCTTAGCTCCAGCAGTCTGATTTTTAAAAATATATAATGCATAACAAAAATATGTTAATATTGTGAAAAAGTCAATGTTCATTGTAATTTAATTTAAAAGTGGAATTCTCATATATTCTATATTTATTACATGTAAAGTAAAATATTTCAAGCCTTATATTGTTTAAATTTATCATTACAGTTTATGGCTTGTAAAAAAATAAAATAAAAAAAATCCAGTATCAGAATATTATAATATTACCTAAGATCATAAAAAATGGATTTTAATACAAAAATTCTGGAAATATATTTATGCCCAAAATACTTGGTCATGACTCCATAAATCACAATGGGCCAACACCAGCAGATTACATGGCACCCCGAATCATTACCAAGTGTGTAAACAATGAATTTTAGGCAACTTGTATTATGTGCCTCTCCTTGAAATAAAATATTCTAATATTTTGAGATACTGGGTTTTGATTTTCACAAGCTATAAGTCACAATCATCAAAGCCAAGAATATTTCAAGAAAATTTTAAGAATAGGCTTGAAAGATTTTTACATGTAATAAATCTAGAATATATGAGATTCATTTTTACAATTAAATGATAGAAAAAAAGAAATGCATTTAAACAGAATATCAATAATTTAAGACAAGTGAATAGTTATTTACCTGTAGATGAGAATTTTAACACAATCTAACTGATTTGGGAACAACAAGCAGCTTAAGAATGTAATACAGTATTTGTTATAAGTTACCCTCAGCAATTTTGTGTGAATTGATTTCAAGAAAATAAATCTCAGATACGGACTTTTAGCACCACTTAAAATATCCCAATTCTGCTTGTGAATACTGCACCTGGAGTGCATAATACAGGATAATTTTATACGCTTATGCTTAAGGCCATAGATAGGTCCCACTAATAAGGGACTTCCTTATTTAATAGCTTATTGGAATGAACAGATTTCTGTGAGAAGGAAGATGCTGAAAGGTTGCCATGGTGAAATACTGTGAAAGGAGAAGGAAAGAGATGACAGTTGAAAGAAACAAACTTTCTGTTTTTTGGTTTTGTTTTTATAACAGTACTGTAGAGTTTGCTACTGAGAGGAAGACAAGAGTGAATAATTTCTTCTTCATGTGAATACTGCTTCATGTGACAAAGCACAGTGCTTTCTAAAATTTCATACCCGTCCTTGGACAAACATCACCCTAAAGCCTGGCTTAAAGAGCATGTACAGTATATAACTTTGAATCCCACTTCACTGCACTCAAGCCTCTTCATAAACAGGAATGTTTGCATTTGACATGGTCATACGCTGTACACTGATTGTTTAAATAAAGTTGCTAAGGGGATTGTCCTATAAGACCTGCCGCTGCCAGTTGCTCTCTGGAAAAGCAGCTTGTCATTCATAATAAAGGATATGCACATAGTGTGGAGTATAATGTGAGGAGACAACTAAGAGTGTCCACCTCCTTGCCCAAAACCACTAGTCACTGCTTAGCTGGCATGGCTGTTGTATTAAAATTAACAACTGCTGCATCCAGCTGGGATATCTTTTTAACACATTAAGACTTAAAGATTAGTTGTTATTCATATGTCATGTGGCATATGCAAGAAAAGCATATGTATGAAAGGTAAATCCATAAATAATTTAATATACTGCAGCATTCTGGCACTGGGAACACCATGCACACACAGATGTTAAAGTTGTCAGACCTGGCATAGTAGCAAAAACTTGATTTCATAATCTTGCTATGCATTGTTGAATTTACTGTACATATTTTTTGTCTGATTTATTTAGTATGATTTTAACTTAAACCCATTTTCTTTCAAGTTTATTCATTTAATTTGATTTGCTATATGGTGCAGATTCATGTTGATGCGTGGTTTTACATGCTACTGCTAAGATTGACCCTGACATTTTTATCTACACTAATGAAGATGCTTTTTTTTTGGTTAAGATATAGACCTGTTGGTCTGCAAAACAATCTGGTTTTGTTTTGCTTAAAAAATTCAGGACATTGTTTTAATCTGAACTTGTGGAATTAATTACATCAATCGATATCGTCTCATGCAGGTATGTTAACTTCATAACTCCACTGTCAGTTTTCTTCAGTCTGTTAATGCTCAATCCCTTCCAACTTCCCATTGCTTAAAAAAAACATACAGACATTTTACATCATTTATTCTCTGTCCATTTCCCCTTTAATTAATTTATATAATACAGTTTGTGAAAAAGAAAAGAATAAAAAGAAAAAAAACTTTTAAAAAGTGAGTGGATTACTGGCTGCTTTCTACACATTGATTACAGTGAAATAAACTTGTATTTCTTATACATAATGACTTCTGTGTCTTTTTACATGACTGAAGTCTGTGCCTATAAATTAATTTTCTCAGTTTTTATCAATTTCTTTTTTATTTTTTTAGGTTTGTTAGAATTTCTGGACATATGCTTTGGCTTTAGAGGATCCAGCTAGACACCATCCAATCATCTAGGAACCTCTGTAGCCCAACTAATGTATTTATTCCCATTTTTACAACTGTGGTAGGACCTCCAATATTTAAGATTTTTTTTTTCTGTATGTGCTTGCTATGTTATTTGCCTTTCCCGGTTTCACAGCATTCAGATCTATCACAGTGTTACCTAAAACTGTAACACTGTGATAGATCACACGTAGCTCAAATATCAGTGTTCATCAGTGCCATTTGTTGAGTCTTTGTAGCCCCTGTGTTTTCAACAGTTTTTTTAAACAGCCGTTAGTGGTAGTTTTGTGAGTCTTCCTTGATCTGACTAATTGTATCCAACCTTATGTATTTTCTTTCCAAACCTTTTCTGTGCTTGAATATTCTTAATATTTATCTACAGGCTTAACATTCCCCTTTTTAAAAGGCATAAAGCTTGTGTGCTCTTCATTCAAGATGTTTGTCTTCATATCTTGTTTTGCTTCATTTTTTGTACGGCTGAGTTATTCTGTCCTTTGCTAGAGATACCTATCTTAATTTCTTGTCCTTCCTCGTAGCTCTCTTTTTTCTTGTCAGCCAATTTCAGATCCTGCTTCTTTCCTTTCTTGGCCTGGGCCTTCTGTTCCCACTTCTCTAGGCTGCTGGCCCAGTAATTCTTGTTCTCACTTACATGCTTAGCCCGGAGATTTTCACCTAGCTTTTTTAGTTCCTGATTGGCAATGGGCTTGAGCTTGGGGTCAAGGCGCTCTGCTCTGAAGAAATCCTGTCTGGCTTTGTCTTCATTGTACAGGGCTGAATAGGCACGAGCACGCTGATAGATAGCCTTTAGGTTGTCTTTGAGAGGAACAAAGAGAATGAGATAAATAGGAGGGATTAAAAAGAACACGTACGTTTTATTCGTGTAAAATAAATGATTCAGGCAAAATTTTCTACGCATACCATAGGGCACCTGATACAATATTCAGTATTACAATGATGTAATGAAACCATTAAATTAAGATGACAAAAAAAGGATATTTACCCCATTTTGCCCCAGACAAATAACATTAAATTCTGACTGTAACCCGAGTTCTCTGATAGCTTGAATAATGTATCTCAATATAGGACATACCCCTTCGCTCAGAAGCACTATTGCATCACTCTATACATGATGTGCCTCATAGGGGCAGAGCTTTATCTTGTAATCTACAAAGAGGTCTATGTGCATTGTTGCCTTCTAACTCATTTGCTTTATTTGACTTGTACTGCAGCTAGTCTGAAAGTGAGTACATGTCAGAGGTTTAGCTGTGAGTATGAACGCACCTGGTTGATTTTTTAGTAGTTGGCTGTTGAGTTTGACCACTTCTTGGTATTTCCCAAGCTCCAAATTGCACTGGCTCAAGTTGAGGGTAAGTGGTAGGCGTACTTTTTCCAGGGATTCCCAGTCCTCTCCATTATACACTGCCTGGCCAAAAAGTTGCTATTATTAAATAAGCAAATACTTAAGAGACTTTTATTTGATAAATACTATGCTGATTTTTTTTAATTGGCAACAATTATTAATCATTTAACCCTAACTGATGTAGTCGGTACCCTCTCATTATTTTAATATTTGTGTTGAAAGACACCTTGTGGTCATGGAGTTGCATTGTAAAATATTCACAGAAGAAATATCAACTATGTTTAACGGTGAAGGTAAGAGCATTTCCACATGGACTTTACCCTATTCCAGAGCAATAAGCATGTCAAGATAAGAAGGGAAGTGATGCACCCATCATCCATAGTGTCCAGAGAACTATCTATTGTCTATCTATTAGTGTGTGCATCTTTCTTTGACCATGAAGTGTAGTTTATTTTCTACACACAAACAATCAAACACATTGCTGAATATGCATGCACTTACTTACAGAGGTCTCTATGTTTTTGCTATATTCTTATATTTAGCTTAAATAAATTGGCTGTGGATAGAAGTAGATTCTTACCTATTAGCATGCTTACCTTGCTTTGAATATAGTCTACATACTCCAGGGCATTTTTAAATTTCTTCATGGCCACAGCAAAAAGCTGCTCTTTAATATTAAACATCCCTTCATCCTGGAGCAGCATAATCATCCGTAACAACTGTTGCCAATTCATATCTTCAGTGTGAGCAGCGATTTTCTGATCAACTTCTGATTTTTGCTCTTCCACTTGCCTGCTTTGTGTGTTTGTCCCTGTACTCTCACACTCCTGTTCCTTTTTTACCTTTGACTGAGAAAACTGCAAATTCTCATTCCAATTAATTTCATCTGGCTTTGTGACATATGCCTCCTTTTTGTCCTTCCCAGTTTTCGTCTCATCCTCATTCCTCTTTGACTTTTCAAATATGTTCCAGTATGTCTGTTTATCCTCCCAGTATTTCTCCTTCATTCTTTCTGAAAGGAGCTTCAGCTCTTTCTGAACCAGCCTAGCCAGAGTTATGTCCAGGTTGGCCACCATCAAGAAGTCCTTTTTGGCTTCCTTCTCACTCCAGACAGCAGCATAAGCTTTGGCACGTTTATAGAAAGCCTTTACACAGTCTGGCATGCAGAATGGAAAAAGAGTGCATATACAGTAGAATCAAAACAAATTATAATTTTGCCAAAGAAATTATAAATAATTATAATTAACAAATGAACTGATGCAATTCAAAACATGAAACATTATACCACAGGACCTAATCCTAATCCTACTGTATGTGCCCATGACTTTGTTCTGGTGGAATTTAATTGCACACTCATAAGCACGTTTTAAAGCCGTAAAGTCCGTGGAATCAAGGTGTGAGATTGCATTTATTAAGTAGATTTCAATTGAACACTCATAATAATGTATTTAAAATGTACAGCGCCATCTGTTGAATTTTGAGATGAACTAATGACCTTTTCAAGGTCATGTTGTTGTTTTTTTATTATAAGGGCGTTTTACATTTAAATCCCAAAAACACCTGTGAAAACCCCATTAAAATTTGTTCAGTAGTTTTTATGTGATGCATGTGCAAACAAACAAACAGACACACAAAAATTCCAAAGACCATCTTGGTGTGTTCTACTTATCTTGTGCCCCCAGAATATTGCAGAATACAGCAAGTATCTTCAATGTATAGACACGCCAACATTACGGTTATATAATATGCATAAAAGATGATGTACAGATCACTTTATTCGAATCGAATAGTACACATATCTTTATGGCTTTATGGCTAATTAGGCTTCCACACAATACTCTTTTTTTTTTATTCCTGTTTAGATTGATCTTGTTTATCTGTATGGCCCTTATTTTCCCTACCTTTAAACAGACCTTGTTCTAATAAATGCTACACCTGCTATGCAAAAAACTAAATTTTTTTGAATAGATGACTTGAAGAAGTGAAGAGAGATGGAATAATTGAGAAAGTCCAGATCACTCATGGGAATGAGACTAGATGCAATGAGATATAATGTTTAAATATACAAGGAAAGATGTTTTCACATCTTATAACTAGTTCACTAATGAATGACCTGCTATAGTAAAGGCTCATTACAAGAGTTGGGTATCTGCCCACTACAGCTACTACAATATTAGGCAACATCATATAATATACTGCATTCAGCAAAGCTTGTGTATGTTGGTTCAAACATGGTTAATTCATCATTGAACAACTGGAATTAACATTGTATTAGATTGAAAGTGAAGAAAGTGCATTACTAAGCTCAATTACAGATTATACTGAACTGTGGATGCAGGGTGTGTGTTCAATCGTCACACTGTGAATAGTCAGGTGAGTGTGACAGAATGTTCACCTGATGAAAATGTGTTTAGTGTTTGCCTGCAATAACGAATGTGGAGAGGAGCACACTGAGTGTGTTCATGAGTGTTCAGTAAAAAATAAAAGGCTCAACTTTAAGCTTTAACTTTAATATGAATAATTAATTTACTCATCAATGGTTGAGTCAACTACTCACCCTTTTAATGGGCTAAAATTGCCCAAGCCACGGACAGGTTCACAAATTATATTCATATTTCACAATTTTGTGGACTTGCCCTATCCAGGTCAGGGCAACAACCCCACAAAATGTCTGTGCAGGTCTCTGCATGCTACAGAGTTTTTGTCACAAAAGCTTTTTGACTTTCTTCAGTTTTAAGGCTTACCTTTATGCTTTTCAATTAGTTCAGTGGTGTGCTCTATTACTTCATAGTATTCTTCTAGCTCTAGCATGCATTGGCAGTAGTTGAGCACCAAAGGAATAATAAGCTTGCTCAGCTTAATATAGTCTTCATCTCCAGGCATCTCCTGTAAAGAACACAATATAACCTTAGCTGCAGACATAAGGATGAGTAATGTTTTAAATGCTATGGTTATCAATTAAAACACCCTAAAATCATATCATAATGATGAATTTAAATTACTAAGTGTTAGAAGATGTGGTAAAGCGATTGACTTTCTCAATTCAAAACATTTCCCCACTCTTCTGTAAGATTCGGTTACGTTCAACTCATCCATTGAGCATTAACTGCAGAATTGGGAAATAGCAAGCACATGAACTATGACAGGCGAAAGAGTAAAAGGCCAACCATCAATTGTAACTTTGGTGCAGGATGTTTGGTTTAGTGCACATTGAAATCGAAGGTAATATAGTCTAGCTTTAACTAGAGCTGGCACATGGTAGGCTGCTGACCGGGAAGAGTGATGTAAATTTTCTTTTTGAAAAAGTGAACTGTATAGTCAGTGTTTTAGATTTAACCAACAGATATGTTTGTATGTTGATTATTCTAATGCAAATAATTGTATATACAATATAACTTTTATGAGTTTTACTTTGTTTATTTCTGAAGCTTTGTGCAGTGATGTTGATTTGATGTGACTCCATTACCAGGACAGAACAGATTTGAGAAGAATTCCCAAATGTAAAATTGTAAATGTAAATAAGTTGAGAAAGTTTGTTGGCATTTCATGGCACAAAAGACATGCTCTCCATTTACTTATTTTAAGAAAAAAGGCTTCATTCAGGGTAGAAATAAAAATACAGAGTAAAAATAAAATACTGTTAAAAAATAATAAGCATTTCAAAAATAGTAATTGTACTAACTATGGTAATTGTCTAAATAAAGTTTGTAAAAGATCCTTTAAATATAAAGAACTGTTGGTGCATGGAGAGTTTGCTAATTGGGAATATGTCACAGAGACATCAGCATTAAATCAAAAATGCTCACCAGATGATGTTTACATGATGAATCAAAGCTGACATCCAAGAGTAGTTTCCAAATGATCCCCCTCCTCTCACCATATTCACACATCCTCACAGATCATCCTTTACACTGGTTGGTCCCACTTCCTTGTTCAGCGTCAATCCAGCAGTGGAGGATCAACCCCCCAATTAGTGGTTATTAAACCACTAACTAAGAAATCTTGACCCCTGTCAGCTGTACAACTACATATGAAACCTCCCCTTTATCTCTACGATCCTAGAAAAGGTAGTAGCTCAGCAGTTATGTTCATATCTACACTGGAATAGCAAGGAGAGGGCTGTTCCCTTAACAGCCCTCACTAGGAATAGCACACTAAATATATTTTAGTCAGGATTTAGGCCTCATCACAGCACAGAGACAGCACTTGTTATAGTAGAAGTTGACCTCCTATTGCCCTCTGATCAGCATTGCGTCTCTTTGCCTGTGTTACTTGACCTTAATGCAGCTTTTGACATCATTGATTATAGTATTCTCCTTCACAGTTTAGAAAATGTAGTAGGAATTAAGGGAACAGCCCTCTCCTGGCTCAGATCCTATTTGACTTCTCAGTTTGTAGATTTAAATGGTGACTATTCTGCATGTTCTCACCCAAGTGAAGTTTGTAAAGTACCTCTTTACATGCTTCCTCTGGGCAACATAATTCTTAAGCATGGTATTAGTTTCCACTGTTATGTTGATGACACAAAGTTATATCTCTCAGCAAAGCCAGATGAGAAAAGCAAACTTAATAAAGTTGAGCAATGTGTTTGAGCATATGTGATTAAGAGACTGGATGTTAATTAACCTCCTTCTACCTAATATTGACAAAACAGAAGTACTGGTACTAGGACCACATGCAGCTAGAAGTAAGCAGTCTGATCACACAGTAACTCTAGATGGTCTTTCTGTTTCAGCAAGTACAACAGTAAAAAACCTTGGTGTGATTATGGATTCCAATCTTTCATTTAAAGCTCATGTAGATAATATTACAAGGATAGAATTCTTTGATCTCAGAAACATTACCAAGATAAGGTATGTATTGTAACTAAACTATGCAGAAAAATTAGTTCATGCTTTCATCACCTCTAGGTTAGATTATTGTAATACCTTACTGTCTGGATGTTCAACTAGGTGCATAAACAAGCTCGACTTAGTCCATAATGCAGCAGTGAGAGTCCTCACTAGAACCAGAAAATATTTGGCTCCAGTTAAATTTTGCACTGATTTTAAAATACCACTATTGACCTATAAAGCACCAAATGGTCTCACGCCACAGTACCTGAGTGAACTACTAGTGTTTTACGATCCACCATGCCTACTTCGATCAAAGGGTGCAGGCTGTAACTGGTTGCTTTACTTCCTAGGGAGCCCTCATGTCTCTGTTTCCTTCTGGCTCTCCCGTTTAGTTAAGTTGTCATAGTTAGTCCTGCTGGAGTCCCTGCTTGCACTCTGCACTAAATATATATTTTACACTTTATACATTATGTGACTGACAATATCTAACTGCTATCTCTCTTCTCTTCTTTTCTCTTCTCTTTTCCTCTTCTCTCTATCGTGCACCACATGCCGCTCCTGCTCCAGACCCCTCTGCCCTCTGGACCTGTCTGATTTATCTCGGTGCCCCACCGGAGATCTCATTGCATGGAGGAGTTGTGTGGTCTGTCTGGGTGTGATGACGGGGAATGGTTCCACTTTACCATGAAGATAGTCCTGGCCTTGACTGATGCAGACAGCTGCTTTTTAAGGATTTGTGACTGCTGTTGCTCAATAGTTCAGAATTGGAATTTGCAACAGTTTTCTACCTGAGCCTCCAATAATGAACTGCAATCAATATTAGGTTAAACACATCTGTTATATTGAACTTCCAGCTGCCTAACAAACAGTATGACTGCAAAACAATTATCACCCAAATGAGGATGAAATCTGTGTTGAGTCTGGCTCCTCTCAAGGTTTCTTCCTATTCCCACTTCAGGTAATTTTTCCTTGCCACTATCGCTCTCTGCTCCCTCGTCAGGGACAATCTGAACATTTTGATTCATACACATTTTCACACAATATATAAACGTTTCTATAATTTTCTGTTTATTCTGTAAAGCTGATTGGCAAAAACGACTATTGTTAAAAGCACTATAGAAATAAAATTGAATTGAATTGAACTGAATTGAAACCAGAATCCTCCAAACTGCAACCTAAACTAAGTCCTAATTGCCTGAGCCACCACTGCCCACATCCCAATTTTGTTTGAAGATGAAATGAAATGACATGAGGTAAAAAGAAATACAAACAGAAACAGTAAACAAAGGGACAGTAGACAGTAACTTAAACATTATTCTCTTCCTAACAGCCTGCAAGAGGAAGAAAAAGCAATGAGCACTTTACCTTCAAGAAGTGCTTTAAAATTAATTTAAGAAACAAATTCACGACCTTTAAGTCATTTCATCACCTTAACTTTTATCATTTAAGGGCCACATTAAGGGCTTGATGCTTGGATTTTTTAAATATATACTTTGTGTTTGCTTTGTGAGCAGTATGTACAATCCTGCACATGCTGGTTGTCCCATGTGTTCTAAAAAGAATTTCTCACAAAATTAACTGCTGGCTGGTATCCAATCTAGATATGATCCAAATATGCAAAGACTAAAGCCCTTAACATGGTCTGAAATATGGTTCATTAAAAGTACAAGAACACAGATGCTTTGAGCGACACAAGTCTGCTTACGCTCAATCTTTGCATTTGTGTGTCAACTTCAAAATTATCATGTGTGGAGTGTGAGCTGAAGTCCCAGCGTTGCCACTGAGGAACAGCAGCATGAAACAACATAAGAAAGCTGACCTCTCCTTCGTAGGTCAACTTGCCTTTGGAAATGGTTAGAGCTGCAGTTCTTTTTGCTGGCATTTATTCCAAAATTAAAGTTTCTTATGATCATATAAGTGTCTCAAAGGGAAGTGGGACTGACCAGCATGAAGGATGAGAAAAGTATATTCAATTCAATTTATTTGTATAGCACTATTAACAATTGTCATTGTCACAAAGCAGCTTTACACAATCAAAAGAAGGATTAGAAAATTATAGAATATAAAGTTCTAGGGGGAAAAGGTAGGAAGATATTTTGCAATTTCAGTATTTTTTTTACTTTTATATTATGTTATTATTTTATGTCCAAACATCACCTGGTGAGAATTTAGAATTACAGCAAATGTGGACGTCTCGATGACATTACCAGCTAACAAACACTGTCTGTGCTCAATTTTGCCACAATTTAAACATTGTAAATTTACACATTGAATCGGGTTTACTATGACCAGACATATATGTACTTTCGTTCAAACATTGTCTTGTGGAATTTTCAATTAAATGATAACATCTTGGTGGCATACTGTAGATGCATGTCAGACATTAGTAATAGGAGCCAAATATGCTGCTCTGAGGCCTAGCTAAAGCCATATCTTTCTACATATGATTTTATGTAGAAAACAGTGAATCACAAAAAATTACTTTTTACCGAAGTAAAATGGGTTTTTACAGACTTGTCACATATTACCCCTATATAATCCACGTTATACATGCTAGAAAACGTTATTGATTATATTAATAATGGTGTCTGAAGCACTTAATGTTCTTGCACCATCAAACTTTTTCTTTGTCATGATCCACATCCGAGCTGAGATCCAATCTACAAATTATTTGTTTACAAATGAAGAATAGTCTTCCAATGTTTAGGGCTCACTCTAAACCAGAAATCTAAGGTGGCTATTCTACCTTTTGACTCAGTTAGTTAGGTTATTAAAGCTAGACTTTCTAGAGTCCCAGCTAGAGTTTCACAGTACATTTACTCATGTCATCCCGTTTAAGGGTCCATTACCTCTTGATACAGGAGCTGAATGCATAATACATTTATATTTTACCTGTTCGAGGTCTATCGTTTACACTATCACAGATGCACCTTCGCAAAGCGCATCATAGTTACAGGTTTCACCCCCAAGGACCTCATGGACATTTGGACTGATTTCAAGAGTGCTGCAACTTCTTGCTACTTCTAAAGTCTATTGATGCACTGATGTATGAATGTAAAATCTAACCAAAGATATAAGTCCTCTATGGTAATATCATCTAGGATCTCATGGTCACATTACCCTTGATTGGACAGTGCGTAACAGTAACACAGCCTCCTTGTATTTCTCAGATGCTTCATGGTAGCATTTCTCCTGCACAAGAGTGTTGCCTTGGCGGTGAAGGATAGGGACAAGCTGCATCTTCTCATCCTTCTCCATGAGCCAAGATTCACGAAAGTAGGAGAACGGTTCACCTACCTAAGCAAGAACAGACAGGACAGAGGCAACAGACAGTGGGGAAAAAGAAAGAGGAGTAACAATGCCTGTTATGCTTGGTTAAATATTGGAAACAGCTTTTCTCTTCAGTGTTTTTTGCATGCTTGCCTAACATTCTACTGCACTTGTCCTTGAGTAGTTTGTGCATCAGAAAGAAATCTGATGTGGGTGAAGTAACAACTTGCACTGCTAAGTTGTAAGTGCAAAGTGTGTGTACGTGTGCATGTTTGTTTGGAATCCTACCGAGATAAGCTCCATGATGAACATTAGAGGCTGTGGCTCCCTCATCAGATCATCAAGCTCAGGAAAGCCTGTGGAATGGTACGCGAATACATTGCCCATACCACACATATGCTTCTGGCCTTCCAGTGGGTCTTTGCCCTGTGCAGCCAAACGCATCCCTTTAGCAACCAGGGGATAAAGACCCGTGTGCTGTGTAAGATACATAAACATATATTGGTATTTTAACATAACAATCAAGGTTTTTTTAATTCACAATTATGTGTCTCTGTCTTTAATCATATGTGTCTACAAATAGAACTAGGTAGAGAACAGAAAAGGTAGAGAACAGAAAATATTTTAGAAAGTGAAGGGGACCATAGTAATTCATTTACTGTACAATGAAACATGCAGTGTAGGATGGACAGAAAGATAAAAAAAATTTAAACGTTGGCTTGATCTGAGTTCCTGCACTTACAATAGCATCACACCAGAACTCTGCCACCTCACCAACCCTCATAGAAGTTAACAGCACCTCCCACAACTCCATCTTGAACATTTTCCCCACAAAAATCTCTGTAGGCTGCTTGTTTTTGCGACTGTCATCGATCACTGTCCTCTCAAAATTGTCCAGTAGTGTCTGGAAATGGAACACCAACTGTGTGCAATAGGAGAAAGACAGAAAGGGGAAACAGTTTTGATTAGGACAGACAAGTAAGCATGTTGTTTTTCAACCTTGCATTGTTCCCACACTGCATTCTTAAACTGATTGCATCAATGCATATTTTTGGTCCAGCAAAGCTCCCTCTGAAATGACTCATTTTAATTTGTTGTCTGTCTAAACTGTGTGGAGATTGAGGTACCTTGACAGAATGAGAGCACACAGGGGATTAATGTAAGCATTGTCATGAGCAGTGCTTGAGTAAATGCATGAAAAATATCCAAACCTGAGGCCAGATAGCTGAACAAAGCAAAAAAAAAAAAGAAAAAAGAACAATGCCTTTTATAGATGATAACTAAGATAACTGAGACAGCAACTAAAGGTATTCTTTTTTACTGATTATTGATTTATGAGACAAATGAATTGTGCCACTAAATAAAACCTAAGCAGCAATTTAATTATACAGTGAAAATATCTGCAATAATGTTAGCTGTAATTCATGAAGTCATCCAAAGCAAAGTTCTCATAAAAAGTGTGCTAGTGTTTTCTTTAATCAAGATGGTATGTGTCCTACCTTAGAGCCATTTGGAAAATGAGGTAGTGGACCCTGTCCACCATGCAGAATAGTCTTTTTCACCCCAGGATGGTTAAATAAATATGTTTTCTCCATTTTTAGATTCTTTTAAACTGACCTTGGAAAGCACCTAATGTGAGAGCCTGAATAAGTGTGTTGTATGTGTCTTTGCGAAGTCCTCTGCACTCTGGTAATTAGCATTCAGGGAATAAAACAAGCCAAAAAAAAAGCAAAGCTGCCTTCTGACAGATGGCTGGATGAGCTGGTCAAGCATGGCCACTATAATCTGCCTGAGCTAATCCCCTAAGATTTAACTGTAATCCTCAGGAACAAGCAGAGGCCTGGGTGACCAAAAGCTTGAACTCAGAATTCAGGAGGTTAATTTCTTTTTAAATGACAACAATTCTACCAAAAAAACTGTAAAATCTAATTTGTATGTTTATCATTAGGTATCAAACTAGCACATATAAAATAATCTATAAAGAAAAAGGTAACTTTGGATGGTTCTATATGTAATGAGGATGCTGTCAAAAAAAAAGCTAAGTTCACAAATAAACATATGGCTTACATGCTTATTAGTTCATAGTTGTACACTTTATTATGTCCTTGTGAGTATACAATTCAAAATTAACACCTGAAAAACAAATGGAAATTGCCACTTCAGCGGAGTCAGCTAGCTTAACTGTTGTAGTGTTAAATTAAATTGCTATTGCTTTTACTGACAACCACTTACATTGTCCCGTTATATTCCAATAATGTAAATATTGTTATAAAGTTGCCATTTAAGTGTTATGTATGATGAAGTCACGTGATAAATCAGCCATAACATCACCACCAGATGAGCTGAACGACACTGATCACTACAAATTACATCTATACACTACAAATTGCATACATACATGCAAATTGGTGACAGGATTTAATTCAGTTCAATTTAATTTGTATAACGGTTTTAACAATAGACATTGTCACAAAGCAGCTTTACACAATAAAAAGAAAATTATGGAAATGTACAGTATATAAAATGTGAGAAATGTGTATGAATTAAAATGATGAGCATGTCTGATGAGCAAGCCGAGCGCAACAGTGGCAAGGAAAAAGATGGCCCTGAGATGGCAATAAGAAGAAACCTTAAGAGAAACCTGACTCAACAGGGAACCCATCCTCATTTGGGTGATAAGGGATAGCAGAAATTGTTTGGAAGTCATACTGTGTGTAAGGCTGCTGGAAGTTCAATATAACAGAAGACGTGTTTAATATGGAGTCCAGTTCAACTTGGAACTTGGAGGCTCAAGTACAAAACTGCAGAAAATTCCAGTCTTGAACTATTGAGCGACTTCAGTCACAAGCCCTCAAAGTACAGCTGTCTGCATCAGCCGAGGCCAGGAGTCTTCATGGTAAAGTGCAACCGTCCCCAGTTGCCACATGCAGGATGAGTCAGACAGGTGAAGAGGGCAGAGGGCGTCTGATTTTTTCCCCCCATATTTTATTCCCACAGATAAAATTTTAATTCAGAAAAAAAAAATATTCTGACAAGTTTTATTTTTTTTCCTGTTCATGTATTCTGCTTAGAAGACATTTTGGCACTGTTATACTACCATAGATATAATTTCTTAGGCCAAACAAGTGGTATCGGTTGCTGAAAAAAAATCTTTCTGCACTGCAAAAAGGGAAAGCATAGTTATTCACAAGCTTTATGATGAATTACACACACACATAACTTCATGCACTAACAGAATCACTGCTTTCTGACAGAGAGTGACTCTCTTTAACAAGGAACTTGTGTATAATGACACTTGCTTTTGCTTACACACACACTGAGATGGACTCCCTACCTTAAACAGATTCATCTCTCGCACTGCTACAGCCTGTTTTTCTTCCCGGAGGCCGTTGTTGCAGTACAGTTAGTCAAGAACAGTCACTAAACTTGGATACAATTTTTTTATTTTATTTTAAGTACACGGATATTGACTACATGCGAGACTGACCATGGGAGACATTTACCCACAATCCTGCAGCGAGCGAGAGCAAGAGAGAGAGAGAGAGAGAGAAGCACCATTGGCTCAGTTGTGATCATGTGGCGCTCAGCAGACAAAGCACGTGTACTACTCGTCTATCAATCCCTTGCTCGTTTATGTTATAATTTATTAAAATTTTTTGCTTGTCTTGCAAACACTCATAACTCATATCATTACTCGTAATCCAAGGTTCCACTATATATACTTTTATATATCAGTTTACACACACACATCATAAACACACTCAGAAAATTTATATATACACAGACACATGAGATGTGACATACACTCACCTAAAGGATTATTAGGAACACCTGTTCAATTTCTCATTAATGCAATTATCTAATCAACCAATCACAT
>JAQMYL010000002.1:13762178-13772584 GCA_030014365.1 Clarias pachynema | reverse complement strand
AATATTATCATTAGGAGGTTTGTTCAATAAAATTCAAATTATACCCTAATGGTTGATGACTTGAAAATTATACTGACAGTCATTTGCATTGACTAATTATGAAAAACAGGGAAAGATATCATTTGCGTAATAATTTGCAACATGGTGTATAATTATTACTGTAATTTCTAAAAAAAAATAATAATAATAAATCGAACATTACGATTGAAACAGTTACTCAATACTTGAGCAGTCTTTTCATTGAATACTTATTTACTCTTACTTGAGTAATATTTTGGATGACTACTTTTTACTTCTACTTGAGTAATATTATTTAGTGGTTACTCTTACTTGAGTACATTTTCTGGCTGTCATGGCAATGGCAAGCTTACAATACATTTTTAACTGGTCTTTTTTGGGGATCATAACATACAGCACTCCCCGCATGAATGGTCAGGTCGTGTACCCTAAGAATGGAGGGGTATAAGCTATGGTTGGTGATCAATGCTGTACATATATTCCCCGTAACGATGCTACATAAGATCTGACTAATGAAGAACATGGCAAAACAAACAGAGGTCCTTTATGCTCCTTGTTTGGTTTGTTTGTTACTTTTTTTTACCTATTTATGTATTTTCTGTATGTTTAACCCTTGAATTTTGACAGCATACAGTCACTTATTTCTTGTTCTGTAACTGTTTCTTTAAAGTATATAAAAAATATGGAAATATGCTTGAAAAAGAGTGAGGAAATATGTACAAACCATAATTATCAGTTTGTCCCTGATGAGCAAACTGACGTGTGGGAAGGTGGCAATGAAAAACTCCCTGAGGTCACAACAGGAAGAAACCTTTAGAGGAAGTAGACCCAAAAGTGAACCACTCCTCATTTGGGTGATATCAGATAGCAGGGATTGTTATACTGTGTGTTACGAGGCTGAATGTTCAGCATAACAGTAAAAGTATTTATGTTAACATCCAAATCCATTTTTGCTGTTGAAGCCTCTGGTACAATATTGTTTGTGGGGATTTTCAGTCTTGGACTATCTTCAATTCATTTGTTAGAATTACTCCCAGAACAACTCTCACAACGTGAACCCAATAAATCTTTATATATACGTATGTCATCCTGGTATATGCCTATGCCACCAGGGTAACAAAAAAATTCCATTGACAGGATAACCCAGTCATTCAGTAAATTCAGATGACTTAACTTAAATCTAACTACTGTAGATCAAAATTTAAAGCAACCCCAGATCATAACACTCTCTTAAGAGGCTTGTACAGTAGGCAGTGTGGATAATGGGCGCATCATTCCACATGCTGCCCTTCATACCCTGATGCACCCATCGCCAGGGAAAATCTGGACTCATCAGCACACATGGCCTTTTGCCAAGCCCAGTCTTTATACTCCCTTTCAGGGATTGGCTTCACTAACAAGTGGTTTTCCTATGGCTACACAGCTGTTTAGTCCCAGTATTGTGAGCTTTTGTTGTGTGTGTAAATGGTCTCACTTTAACAATAAACGTTGATTTCTTCGTTGGATTTTTTTTTTTTTAAACAATGCAACTTCAATGTGATCCTTGGTATTAATATTTTTCCCCACAAAGTTAATGGTTCACCACTATCCTCCCAGGCTTTAAAAATGTGTTACACCAATTCCAATACTTTTAGAAATCTTGTTTTCTTTGTGCAAGGAAGGCAAATAATGTGATCATACTGAAACAAAACTTGTTTTCCATGAACATGGAATAGGTCTTCTGCCCTGATTGTTTAAGAAATGAAAAGCTAGACACTGCAGTAATTAGCATATAAAAAGAGTTGCTGCCAGGCAAAACCTATTAATCAGATTTTAATTAACCAATGATGGTTTTACCAAACGGTTATCACCAGTGTACTTTTATTTGCAGTAGAGTGCTTAGTAGCCTCAGAACCTGGAATGCCATGTACTTGGTTGTTGAGGGTTGTTGATGGTTGGTTCAGAGCTAGACTCTCTTTTTTCCAAGCAAAAGAGCAGGTTCAGTAAAAGACTTATGTTGCAAAACACATTCCGTCCTCGAAGATGATGGTTCAGCACTATCCAGGTTTTAAAATGTGTACAGTACCGAATTTTAGTAGCTCCAGCAATCTCCTTAGTTTTCTTTTCTGAATACAAGCCACATTTCTGAAACAGCTTAATATCTTTGTCACGAACACAGAGTTACATGGTTATTTACGAAATGAGAAAATACTCACTGCATTAGTTAGGGTTAATGACTTATCGAATAACTAAAACTGAATTTCTTCATGAATATAGCTGTGAAAGCTGGCATAGTGTTAAAAAAAGAAAGTAACTTGTTGCCAGCTAAACCATATAAATCACTGCAGTAATGATCCATTGGAAGGCTCTTGCATATAAGTTAAATCAAAGTGGTGACTTTTTTTTTGGCTACGCAATGCATATGAGTTATGAATAGCACTTTTAATGTCAAATGTACAGTGTTAGTGTATCAATGTAATATATTATTATAATATATGTGTGTGTGTGCGCGCATAAACAGGCGTGTCACAGGTGTTCCTGGACGACTGTAACAGTAGGCAGTGTCATTATTACCTTTTTAGTATAATGTTGTTGGACTTTCGGCTGCTCCCGACAAGGGGTCGCCACAGCGGAATACCCAGTCCGCACTACAACTTGGCACAGGTTTTACGCCGGATGCCCTTCCTGACGCAACCCTCCCATTTTATCCGGGCTTGGGACCGGCACTGCACCCAGTGACTGGGGTTTGGGCACTGGCTGGGAATCGAACCCGGGCCTTCCGCATGGCAGGCGCAACACCTACCACTGAGCCACCAGTGCCCACCTTTTTAGTATATATAATGCAAGTTAAAAATAAGTAATTGCCTAAATTGTAACTTTAAACTGCTACATTGTTAAAGTTATGAGCATTTGTCTGACACTGGGGTTAGTCAGCTCCACTGCTGACTAGCATGCACTTTTTATGCTCAAGTGTCTTTAAACAGTCAAAAAATCCAGCTCAAGAGGGTGAATGTACATGAATCTCCCAGGTCTCCCTCTCTCAGCATACACATGTAAAATGTTGCAATAGAAACTGCAAGGACATTAACATGGGAAAGCAATGTGACCATTGTTTCAAATGTGGTCAAAGCATTCACCTATCTCAGGTGTGTAGGTCCATAATGAGCCAATAGATAAGCCAGTGGACAAGTAGATATGTCAACTAGCACTGTAACACCAGCAATACCAGTAGACAAAAACAATCAGAGATCAGAGTGAAATATTAAATGTTTCCAATTTGATTAGAGAAAATATTCAACACTTAGAGGATAGAGTAGGTGCTAAAATTCCAGGCAAAGATTTAAACAGAAATGAAACAGTGAGTATCAATCTCCTCTCCCAAGATGAAAAACACAGTCGCTCAACTTGTTTGGGCAGAAATACATGATCACTTGTCTGTTAGATACAAAAGCTTTGTGGGACACTGGGTCACAGGTTTGCCTCATAAATAAAAATAATAATAAAACAATATACCACATACCACAGGCAGGAGTCTTGCTATCATTGTTTAGGAACCCATGCGTTTATGTTAGACAATAAACAGTAGACAGGCTGTCCTAATTTAACATCTCTTGTGCTATATCCTTTGACATGTAGCACACAAACAAAAATCAGTGGTAACCTTATACCTTGTTATCACATATTATAACTTCCCCATAGGCCAATTTATAAGATTTGCCTCTCAGAATCACTACATTTCTGCAGAAACAGTGAATATAGCAATATAAAAAGTAAAACGATCATGTATTCTAGATTCACTGCAAGTGAAAGCATAAAAAGCTCCAGTACCTAAAAATATTTTTATATTTAATTTCAAGTTTGAGTAAATTACTATTCCTCCAGTACAAATACTGTATATCTCTTGGTCTAGTTCAGTGCATGCATACATGAAACATGGCAATTGAAAAAGACCCAGAAACTTTTTTAACCAAAGCTTCACTGGCACAATGCATTAATGTTTTGCAGAACAAAAATAGACTTCGTATAGAAAAAGAATATCTGCTTTTGGTCTGAAAAAGAGAGCAACTTTACAATCTTTGCTATCTTTATTTATTTATTTTATAAAGTGCATATGGAATTAATCCATGATCATTTTCAGTTCAGTTAGCACTTTACTGGTTCCCCAATAGTGGCTATTGAAGCAAAAGAAGTAGGGTAAGGCCATGGCACCAGAATGCATGAAAGAAGAGTGAAAATCTTCTAGAAATAATATTAAATAACCACATTTATAGATTATATTTAGCCATGTGAATAATAAACAAGGGAAGCTAAGATGGTGGAGAAACAAGTGGGTGAAACAACTATAATGCACTCAAGCCAGATAAAGGGCAGGAGTGAGGAATGCACATAAATTAATAAAAAAGCGGGAAGAAGAACACGAGGAATGGCATATTCCAGTGATGCCTCTGCAAATGTGCCAATTTTGTAAGTAAATGAGAATAAATTGTCAGGCAGGGCTCTCATGGTACTTTTTTAATTTAATTCTACTCTCTTTCAGATCTTTAGCAACCACAAAGAATTTCAAATTAGGTTAAATATGAAACATAACGCATCTTCTGCAAGAATCCTTGTGCATTTCTTATGGATATGTGAGTCAAGAGGAAATGCAATCCATATTATAAAAAGAATAAAATAGCACAATTCGATAATTCTGCGGAACCCAATCCTACACTTTAAAGAGAAGATTGACTATTGATTAAATCTAACAGTTTGACATATTTGATTAAAAGGTTTCAATTCTACAGAATTAGCCAAGGAGTAACTGCATTAGAACTGCATTTCTATTTTTCCAGAAGGAAAGTGACTAATATGCCCACAGAACAAAGAAATATTCATAGTATTGTAGGGCTTACATACTGTACCTCATTTCATTTATTTTATAACACCATCAGGATTAAGTAAAGCAGGAGGCACTGATGGTATTTTTTTTTAGATCACAACTAGTGTAAATAGCCATTGTTGATGGGAAAATAGTTTTTAGAAATAGTTAAAAGGTTAATGCTCAAAATAAGCTGGTCAGTAATCAGTGATATTATTATTTTAGGTTGAAGCCCACATACAGTACATGTCTGCCTGTCTTTCTGTATGGCAAAACTCTCTGCTTAACTTATTAATAGAAAAAAATAGAAAAAATTAAGTTTGGGTATCTGAATCAGATAAGAAATCGAAGAAATCGAAAAAGTTTATCGGATAAGTTTTGTCTTAAAACAACTCCAGCGTGTTTAAATTCACTTTGAAAATATTAAGTAATCCCAGTAAAAATATTCAGTATTGGCGCAGATGTTTGTTTATATTGAGCATGTGGCTTATTAGTAGCTTATTTTAAAGTACATTATTAAATCTGGCAAACAACTGTTCATAACATCACTTTTACTCAACATTTTGACTTCAAAGGACATTTTTATAGCTAAATGTGGGGGTGGGGATGGGTATATAAGCGCATAACACTGGGCTCTTTATGGGGCAGTTTATCTTCAGGCAAAGTTCAGTCAGAGTAAAGCAGTGGTGTTAGGAGGAATCATGTGAAACTGTAGCAGATTTTTTTGCTCACCGAGTCTGTAGGTGCACTTCTATGGTAAGACTTGAGTAGGTATGTATCTCATGATTAATCAATGTCAGTGATAAATGTCTTTTAAATGTTAGGAAATCCTGATCGACACCTCATCATGGGGCGTATGTGTGTGTTATGAGGTACCTGACTCTGTAAAAAGTTGATCTTTCCCTCCAACTCTTTGACTTTTTCCTCCTGTTTCTGCAGCTCAGCTTGTGCCTCCTGTCGTGCACTGAACTCCTCGTCAAACTATAAAGTCACATGCAAACAAACATGCACGCATACACACATAATACAGCTGTGGACAACTGGAAAATATATTCTTAGAAACACACCTTCACACAGACCTACGAGGTGAGTCAAAAATGATTTGGATTTCGGTTACATTAAAACTTCTGTTGGCCACAGTCTTATAAGCGATTTCCTTTCAACTATCTCCCCATTATTTAATTTGTAACTGCGAAGCGAGCAAAAATGGATTCCTCACTTGTGATTTGCTCGAAAGAGAGCAGCGTGCAGTAATTTATTTTATTTATTTATTTATTTTGAGGGTGTATCTGGAGCCAAAACAACTCACGGAAGATCAAAAACAAAAGCGTTTGGATATCTGTTGGAAAATTTGATGCTTACATTTTTTTCTGTGATTCTCAAGGGCCAGTATTAGAACATTATCACAGAACAGGGATCAACAGTGCCTGTTACAAAAAGATGCTTATTGAAGAGCTGAAGCTTAAACTTCAGATTAAACACAGGGGACTCCTATGCACTGGTGTTGAGATCTTGCATGACAATGCACATCCGCACACTGTTGCCCACAATGGCGACACTCCATAGCCTCCAAACATTAAGTGCCACCAGATATTAAGTACTATTTACATCTTGAACAATCTTTTCCAATACTTTGTCACACTTCAGAATTGGGTGACTCTAAATACAGTACCCTTTGTCAGTGCTAACTTTTTTTTTAAATCACAGCCTCCTGAAGAATGCATCATAATCTTCCTAGCAACAGGGCCAGCTCCCCCTCCTCACTGAGATAAGAGTTTTTGGCCAAAGAGGATGCTTAGACTCTTGCTTGAATATGGCACCAGAACTTGAGCCATACCTATTGTACTGTATGTGCTGCCAGTTTAACACAAACAAGCATACAGAGTGGATATAATACAGTTAATAATTAGCTACTTATCATCCATTTTCTAGCTAAAATGTTAGTAATGTAATAATGTAATACAGCAATCTACCCATGACCCAAGCAGACATGAATAATAGCTTTACCTTTTTTGAGAATTCAGCTGCTCTCTGTTCACTCTCCTCCAATTTAGCCTTATCTACACACTGATCTGAAAGAGACACACACAAAGACATCCTTATTAGGGGTCAAGCAACAAAGGATCTGTAGCTGTTTGGTCTGTAGAAGAAACTGCATTTAAATTATTGTTAAGAATTTCTCCACTAAATAAACTGTCATTTTTATGATGAAATTTCTGCAAGCATTCAAGTGATTTCTGATCATTTCTTTCCATTACCATATTTCATATTCCTTCTGTGAAGGCTATCACTATCTTTACATGTTTGAATAATGTGTTTGACAGTTCTTAACACAACTTCACTAAATTCATCACTAAATCTCCTCAGTTGTTTTCTTTGCTTGAGTTTGCATGTTCTCCTCATGACTGGTAGGTTTCCTCCAGGTACTTCATGGTTCTCAAACAGTCCAAAGACATGTAGATTAGGCTAATTGGTGCTCCTGAATTCCACTTAGAGAGTGTGTGAGCATTAATGTGTGCCCCGTGATGGATTGGAATTAAACAGCTGTGTTGTTGATGTTTGTCGCCACAGCGGACCATTCGATCTGCAAAACAACTTGTTTTATTCTTGTTTTATTCAACTTGGTTTATTCCTGACACAATGCTGTGTGGCCATTAGAAAACCACTTATCAGTCAGGATTATCTGAAAAGAGGCTTTAGTTTACTGAATGACCAGGGTATCCCATTAATGATTATGTTGTTCTTTCTGCTGCTGCTAATGCTGTTTTTCCCTGATAGGGCAAGCATATTTCAGAATGAGAATGGTTCTAGAAGCATGAATTGGAACATGAATTGGGCACCATGTAATGCATCTCAATCAAAGCTAAAAGTGATCAAACAAAATATTAGTATGTGACGTGCATTTGGCCAGGAAGAGTACGTATATGTGAATATTATGCAGTGTATATACTGTACGCACTATACAGTATATATGCACAGTTGCAGTAAAAATCATACATATACTCAGCAAATGGCACTATTGGGCTTGCAATATTTTTTATTAGTCTTTGTCTTGAGCAGAATTATTGTACAACATCATTCTTTAATAAAAGAAATCCCCATAGTCAGAATTATACACACAGTGTCAATAATGAAATGAAGTGTCTATAATTTTTACCATAAGTTTACTTTAAAGAATAGAGATAAAATATGAACCAAAAATCCATAAAAACCACATGATACAAAAGGTTATAAAAATACGTATATTTGCATTTCAATTTGGAAAGTAAATATTTGATCCCCAAGCAAAACATGACTTAGAAAATGACTTGGTGGAAAAACCTTTGCTGGCAAGCACAGGGTAAAGATTTTGTTGTTACCAGGTTTGCACACATCTCAGGAGGGATTTTGTTCCAAGATTTTACAATACATGGTCCTGTCCATTGGCCCCTCAATGCGTCAAGGTCGGCCTGTACATTAGCAGAGAAACATCTCCAAAGTAAAGTTTCCACTCCATGCTTGATTGTAGGGCTGGTGTTCTTATGGTCATAGTCAGCATTTTTCTTCCTCCAAACATGGCGGGTCAAGTTGATGCCAAAGAGCTCAATTTTGGTCTCATCCGACCATAGCAGTTTCTCCTACTTTTCCTCTGTTCATTGGCAAACTTCAGACAGGCCTGTACATGGCCTTCTTGAGGAGGGGGAACTTGCAGGTGCTGCAGGATTTCAATCGATGGCAGCATATTGTGTTACCAATGATTTGTTTGGCGACTGTGGCAACTGCCTTGAGATTATTTAAACTACTCCTGTGTAGTTGTGGGCTGATCCCTCACTTTTCTCATGATCATCCCTACCCCATGAGGTGAAATCTTGCATGAAGCCCCAGACTGAGAGCGATTGATGGATATTTTGTATTTCTTTCATTTGCAAATAATTGCTCCAACAGTTGTCTTCTTCTCATCAAGTTTCTTGGTCTTGTAGCTCATTCCAGTTTTGTGCAGGTCTACAATCTTTTCTCTGATGTCATTTGACATCTCTTTGGTATTGCTCATGGTGATGAGGTTTGAATAGAAGATAGAGATTCTATGAACAGGTGTCCTAAGAACAATGTATAGTCATTTATACACATAACTAATTGTTCTTAGGAGCACCTAAAATTAATCTGTGTACCACATAAGCACAAAACCAGTATGTGGGAGCCAGAATTATTGTTGGATATTGGGGATCAAATATTTATATTACTCACTAAAATGCAACTCCATTTATAACATTTATATATTTAGTTTTTTTTTTTCTGGATTCGTGATTGATATTCTGTATCTGTCCTTTGAAATAAACCTATAACAAAAATTATATATCCTTCATTTCTTTGTAAGTGGACAAATTTTTTTAAATCTACAGACGATCAAATAATTATTTTCCCCACTGTATAGTACCACCATTCCTAACAGTTGGTAATTGGTATGTTGGGATGAAACGTTACTATTTCCACCACATTTCTATCAAGTATACTGCAATAGGAATGCCTTTCATCTCATGTATGTCCAGTCATAATTTTACTGTTTCCCTTTTTCAAGATTGTCTCATACAGTAACTGCCCAATAGCTTATAGATGTTGAGATAGAAGTATGTTACTAGTGCCAACAATTCAAGGACCATTTAGAATTTTTTTAACCAGTAGTTTATTTGGACCTAAAGCTGTGAAATTATGGCTTAGTTTAGGAAATGTCTACCAATTTCAGTGCAAAAATTATATACAGTGATTTCATGCCTTCACAAAATGTTACACTAATTGCATGTACCAGTTAAATCTTGTTACCTTGAGTATAAGTTTTTTTTTTGGTGATCTTACTTATACTGAAATAGGACTTTCACACAATACTTTAACATATTGTTTAATGTTTATATATATGTAATTGTATGTGAATGACTAATTGTAATGAAATTATGAGTTAAATAAAATGCGACAGTATTTCCTGTTTATGGTGTTTTTTTTATGGTGTTCAGCTTTTCCAGCTGAAGGAAGTAGCTTCATAGCACACTTACCAATGAGTTGGGTGAAGTCAACATCTAGTCTCTCTCTGTAACCAAAGTCAGGGTCCATTCCACTCCGGTGAAGTACAACCTGAACCACACACTCTTCAATCACCTTGTAGTATTGAGGTCTAAGAAACACACAAACATTCTTCAACTTTGTAAAACTAACGCTATGTGATTTGATGATGCTGGGACTGCACATCTGAGAGTGAATAGGCTTGGAATTTTCTGCTGCCACAGAACACAGTGTGTGACCTTTTTTTTTTTTTACTCTGTATATAATCGATTTTAGTGTGACATTTACAAATACAATGTTAAGGTAAGCCAAGGTAAATAATTATTGTCTGGCCTATAGGACAGGCATTTTTGCTTCTGTACACTACCATAATAATTTGAAATAAAGCTATCAAGATGTGATTGATCTGTAGACATTCAACTTTAATTCAAGGGGCTTTCCAAACACACACACACACACACACACACACACACACACATATATATATATATATATATATATATATATATATATATATATA
>JAQMYL010000002.1:13617231-13628945 GCA_030014365.1 Clarias pachynema | reverse complement strand
TGCACAAGGTTTGAAGAGTCAAAGTATTTGTAAAGCTTTGAAATTGGCATTTACTAATGACAGCTGTTGCCATGCATTAGATCTAACGAGCTGATTAAGGTCTGAAACCCTGTAAAAAGAATCTGAGACTCTGGAACTCTGAGTGCCGAAACTTTTGCACAGTGCCATAGTGTTTTTCTCATTTTTGTTAAATTTATTTCATACGAAGTAACTATGCATCAATGTTTGCTGAAAATATTGTGCACTTTTTCTCTCTCCAAGAGAGACTTTAACATCTTTTCAATTAAAAAAATCAGCAAAATCTGTTAGTCAAGGGTGCCTAAACTTTTGCATAAGACTGTATATTACCGAAAAGTATTCACTTACTCAAATAATTGAATTGAGGTGTTCCAATCACTTCCATGGTTACAGATGTATAAAATCAAGCACTTATGATTGTAGAAGTGGTCTACATGTTTGTGTTAAAAATGGGTTGCTCAGTGAATTCCAGCGTAGTACCGTGACATGATGCCACCTGTGCAATAAGTCCAGTCGTGAAATTTCCTCGCTACTAAATATTCCAGTCAACTGTTAGTGGTACAGCAAGTGTTATGCCATGTAAAATCACAGCGCGGGATCCGTGGATGCTACTAGACCTATAGTGCATATGTGGAGGGGGGGATTATGATGTGGGGTTGTTTTTCAGGAGTTGGGCTCGGCCCCTTAGTTCCAGTGAAAGAACTCTTTATGCTTCAGCAAACCAAGACATTTTGGACAATTTCATGCTCCCAACTTTGTGGGAATAGGTTGGGGATGGCCCCTTCCTATTCCACCATGACTACGCACCAGTCCCCAAAGCAAGGTCCATAAAGATATTTATGAGTGAGTTTGGTGTGGAAGAACTTGATTGTCCTGAGTCCTAACCTCAACCCAATAGAACATCTTTGGAATAAATTAGAGTGGAGACTGCGAGCCAGGTCTTCTCATCCAACATAAGTGTCTGACCTAACAAATGCGCTTCTGGAAGAATGGTCGGAAATTCCCATAAACACACCCATAAACTTTGTGGAAAGCCTTTCTGGAAGAGTTAAAGCTGTCAAATCTACAAAGGGTCGGCTAACGCTGTGGATTAAGAATTGGATGTTATTCAAGTTCATACGCATGTGAAGGCAGACATGTGAATACTTTTGGTAATATAGTGTATATCAAAAACAGGGCTTTGTAAAGTGCAGTGTAAATAAAAGGTATGCATACCATTTAGAGGCACAAAAGTAAGCCTATAATAATAAATTTACCTAGTCTTGTGGCAAGTACGTATGTGTAATGACAGTGACTGAGGGAAAAGAAAGTGGAAAGAGATTTTTTTTTTTTCTGTACGTTTATTAATAATTAGGCTGACTCTGAATACTTTCAGTCATAGACCCATTCAACCAAATTGCCTGATCCAATATATTTGTGGGTCCCACAGGTTGCTGAGATTAGTGTTTGTGTCTTTTCCTTGTTCAAAGGTGCTCGAATTTGTGCGTAAATCCCTCTTAAGCTAAGACTCCTAGCTTGAAGTTTTCAAGCTAACTTAGGAAGTCTTTGAGAGGATTTGTAGAGGCTTTATGAATACGGGACCTGATCAGAAAAATTTTCATCTACAATGAGCACTTTTGATGAAAGAGATATTTCAGCGCAAGTTTTATATCAAAGGTGTTGACTGTGCAGTCAATTTTATTTATATTGGGGAGCACACATGCATATATAAAGTTTTCCATTTACTATTTTTAGAGCTTAAAAAATACAAAAAGCAAGCAAACTCTGCCCATGATCATGGTCCAATGTTTAAATAAAACCATAATATAACACATTTAATTCTCGGTTGTTCAATTAAAGAGTAATATGACATCTTTGAGAACTAGCCCCAGATCATCTGTGGATGTAGGCTGCCTTAAATCCTCCTTTCCCTTCATGTAATCCTGGACAGACTTGATTGTGAACTTTTGCAGAAATGCAGTCCCAAAGTTTGCCATTTCTGCCAGTCTACTGCCATTTCATCAAGTGTAGTCTCTGAACACAGAGACTAGACATGATGAAATGGCAGTTGGCAGTTATGAGGTGACCCATTTATAAAATGTTTTAAAATGTGGTAGAGTTGGTTTTATATTGGGAGATTTAGCCTTTTTCTTTCTTTTTTCAGAAATAAGCACAATAATGGTGTCATTTCTTGTTGTGGAATGGACAGAGAACGAAGTACACTTGAATATATTTTTATATTTTGTGTCAAATCATTGGAGAACACTGTAGATCTTTGACAACTGTCATATTTTTTTTTAAGTTGTATTACTGTTCCTCCTAATTAAAAATACATTATTGGTTTTAATAAGAAATGGCTTAGAAAGCATTCTATAAAATACAGTGATTAGTGTTTCTTGTTTCTTTGTATCACATTTTTCCTTTCCTTTCATAGGTAAGTTAAGTCATACTGAATTGGTTAAATATGGCCTTGCTGATGTGATAGAAAACCCAGGAATTATCACTGATGTTGGAATGAAGGCTGTTAATGAAGTGTTTCCCTCCATCAAGTATCTTGTCATTTACAACTGCCCACATCTTCACAACCCACACAGCTGGATCACAGGTATTTCTGATGCATTTATAATTGAAATTTTTGTTTATTCTTTTAACCATTTGTTTTTCAAAAATGTTTTACACATAAATATTTTTGTTACTATAGCCTTTATATTTCACTAAGTACACAGTTTTTATTACTTAGTTTGTGCTAAACTGTGTATAAAATATAGTTTTTGTATAATACTGTAGGTGGTTTTTGGCTGAGCTATAGGTGGTCTCTAGTTTTTTGTTAATACCTCCCTGCTGTATTTAAATATAAAAAATCTTACTTAAATGATTTCAAGGCATTTATTGAAAGGTGTTTTTTCAGTAAATTACTAATTAATCTTTGTATGCATCTTGTATTGTTTGGATTTGTGTAGTACCCTCTAGTAGCAGATGTCATCACAATGTTTTGAACAAATTCGGATGGTTATTTAGGCCTGTAAGAAGCAAGTGGATACAAAAAACGCAAGGAAATAATCTGTAAGATGACAAAGGGGTGAAACTGAATGAGCCAGACTTAAAATGGAACCCATCCTTCCTGTGTAGTTTTAAAAAAAATTATGAAATTAGAAGTGACATTAGCAAAGATTGGCAGAAGTAGCTCATCTGTATTGCACCAGATACCAGTATTTAGAACTATATACAATATTTTGTGTGTGAATGTATAAAATGTCTAATGTCCGTGTAGGGCTTGAGCTCTTGGTCAGAGGTGAATCGAATCATTAAGGATTTGAGTAGATTTTATTGAACTGAATAAATTTTATAACATACACTTGATCATCTATCCGCCCAGTGTTTAGCATGATTTAGTGTATCTCTTACCAATTCTGCTTATCATGTGGCCACCGATGATGACACAAAATCTGGTATTTCTCAATTATGAGCAAGGAAATGTAAGATCTGGGCAAATGCTTAGACTTCAAAATACATGACCAAGACAACAGTTCTTTATAAAGAAATAAGAATTTATTGAATTAATCTACGACACATGAAACTACGCTACTTGAACACGCACACGCGCGTGCACACGCACAAATTTTTTATATATATATATATATGTTTAGTTTTGAAGCGAGGACCAATTTTTAGCAAGGTAGGAAGCTTTGTTTGTTTACTTGTGTTACATTTCGTTCTCATTTGATGGTTCGCCTCCAGCAGAGGGAATCACAGCGTTGCTGATTGGTTGGTGCGCTGTTGTTGAGGTGACATCTTTCGGAGAAGCTCTTCGGTGACGCGTTGGTTGCCTGGTTACTGATGGCGGCGCTCTGGAACTTCTGAGGGTTTCTTCGTTGCAAGACTTTGGACTTCTGGCACGGAGTCTTGTTGACAGTTCTTGAAGAGCGGATGACACGGTTGCTTAGTGATGCAGTGTCAAAAAAGAAGAGCACCCACAAGGGCGGAAGAGTGGCGAAAACGCGAGCTTGCGATGACGGATGTGACGAGGCTGTTCGGGCCTTGGGTTTTTGACAGTTGGTCCGTCCCATGGGTAATTGGTCCAATCGGATGTGGTTGCGGGGCTTAGCCATGCCTCACGTGGTTCCCCCTTTTGTGCATACCTTAGCCTTGTTTCAGCTGTCACGTGGAGCCCATCCGGTCGGAGTTTTTAATATCTTTTATACAGTGTTTCTGCATGAGCTCTGTTCATGTTACTGATTTTCTATTTACTGTTTATTTATTGTTCTTTGACTAAAACAAGCTCTCAATTGATATCACACATCCCATATCTTGCACACTCATTCATACCTTCATCTACCAAAAGGGGTTTGTAAACACCGATTACACTTCGTAGGGTAGACAAAATAATCAAACATGCACACAGACATAAAACATACTACGTAAATATATGTAGATGGATTTTGCCCTACTGTCACACATTAAAGATTGTCTTTGGAAAGTGTCTGTGTAACTATGGTCTCTTTGTACCTGCGGAAAGGCATGTGCTCTGGAGGTCATGAGTTGGGGGGGTTTCCATCACTCGAATATGTAAAACTGTCTCCTTTGTTTATCGGATTGCCGATTTACACCATTGTAGTCGAAGTTAACTGGACTTAACTGGCTCCAGGCGCAGTGGCCTTCATTTGCCTGGTTAGGTTAAGTTTCCAGCTTCTTCGTGTCACAGATCTTGCTTTGTGTCACAGATGAGATAAGGTTAGCGGGATGGCGCCATTCAGCTGGGCAAGGGGTTCTCGAATGTGATCGTTGATGGCTCACTTTGGGGGCCTGTTCATCCCTACTTCCGGTATATTGTATGATTATTGATTATTGATTCAATGAATCAATTGATTATTGATTCAATGATTGATTCAATGAATCAATCCGAACGAATCCTACTTACGAACGTGCTCCCGAAACAGACTTAGTCCCAATTTAGTCTTGCACCATTTGCATTCTAGTTTGAGTGATTTGAGTGGTATGTTTTAACAGTGGTATGTGTTTACAGGATGTTATGGCTCATAAATGGGAGGTTATTGATTAAGAGCTGTGATAGTTTCTATGTTTAATCCAAAGGTTAGTATTAAATCTACAGTATGTTCAGCTTTGTGAGTGGGTCCTGCTGTGCACTGATTTTCCTCTGTTGAGTTCACGTAAATCCTGTTCTCAAAGAGTATTTTTGATTCTTAAAATGAATATTATAGTCTCCAACAATGAATGCTTTGGCTAAAGAAACAACAAGGTTTGAGATATAATCCACGTATTGACATAGAAATTCATAATTAATGGAATCGACTGGGAAGACTTCTTATTTCTGGCTACATTTGTTATGTTGGTATAGAGAACTTCAAGTGCATTAAATTTTTATCCTTTTTTTTGTGTGATGCTTCAATTATCATTATAATTAGCTGTAAAGTCTTCACTACCTTCCCAAGAGCAAGGGACACTATCATGCCCTAACAAGCCGCCTTTGCCCTTGAAATGTACTCCAATTATCTGTAAAGCCCAACTGTTTTTAGTGAACCACCTGGACATCCAGCATTCCGGCGGCCAGTACTATCTACTGTATGTTGCCAAATCACATTTGGATGTGGCCAGGGTATATTACTTTATCAGATATCGCCTTCACTAATTCAAACACCTCTACAAAGTTACTTACCCCTGACTTATGAAGGCGTATGTGTGTATATAATATATCTGCTATAAGATTGGTTACCATTCTTCAGAACAAAGTTAAATATAGAAATTGACATCAAATGTGCAATTTAACCTTTAAGAAAAAGTGCAATTTATAAATTTAAAGTGCATTAGTTTAATATCTACACAGTGTACCAGATAACTGCTATAGTGTTAAAGTCCTTAAATCTTTCTTCTATTTGTGCTTTATATTATTCTTATTATATGTTCATTTAACTTTTTCTTTTTTATTACTGAAACTAGAGTTTCTGCACCAAAGATTCCAATGTATTCCGGTCCATACATAGCCTTGTATTTAGTAGAAAGAGATTTTCCTACTTCGTTTTTTAAAATAATTCTGTCTACACGACCTATGTTTTAAAAATATCTTTGTCCACATGAAAACACAAAACTAATTAGTGCCGCTGGTGCCTCTAAAAGCGTAACTGATTTGACTCGTCTCCGAATATTCAATTCAATTCAATTTTATTTATATACAGTAGGTACTCAATCGGAATGTTGGTTTTACCACCGCGCCGCACGACGCCGCATTTGGGTTTGTGCATTTGCTGGCTTTTACCGCTGAGTGGCGCTATATAACTATAGACTGAAGCCTCAGGCCTTAGTTCATTCTCTCAAGGATTAATGAGCCGCGCTCCTGTAGAGCTGCCCATAGTAGCGGAAAAAATCAAGTGAAACATTGTAGTTAAACGAATTCATAATCACAGTACTAAAATTACAGTACAAATGTAGAATTCAAATTAAATGAAATCTTCTTACGATCGAATTTAAGCGAAGTTAACGTTAACACCGTGAGCCTTTAGACTTTATCAAGTGTAATTAGAAAAGGGTTTTGTGTCATCTTATATTTTGTGTTCTTTAAATTTGTAGTAGATTTATTAACTGAAATAAGTGACCATAAAATTAAAACATTGTCAGGACGTTCTACTGTGTCAGCAGATGCCGATGTCATTCAGCCCTGCTTGTGTTTTTGCGTTATTATAAGAATGAAATGCAGTAGGCTGTTATGATCATCATAATTTTATTTAATAAATAATCACCCCCGTTGCACTGTACCACCGCTGGCAAAACTTTATGAAATACAAATGAAACATTAAATTAATTTACAATCACAGTACTAAAAAGATAGTAATAAATATAGGCATTTATTTGCATCGAATTTAAGCAAAGTAAATGTATACCCTTATATCTAGCCTTTAGATTATATCATGTGTAACACTAGCGTATAGCCAGAAAACAGACTCTGGATATGCATCAGAAAAAGTTTGCCAGATTAATGTTCAAAAATGATATAATAAAACTATATAAGCTACATAGCCTTTATAAGACTCCATTTTTATTTCCGCTGTTTATAAGTGCACTCACAATGACGCAAAAATGTTTTGATTATGTAAAATAATGAAAGCAAACAGGGTGCGCTGTTCTGTATTGTTTTCGGTGAACTTGAGCACGCCAGAAAATGAACCGAAACTCCGTGTATACTCGCCTCACAGACGTTAAAAATATATACTTATAGAAAGCGAAATGTCTGCTTTTATATAAACTAATGGAAAACAATTTTAGACGTCTAATTGTAAACAATGTAATCTGTAAAGTGAATCATAGGCGCATCCACTGCTGCGGAGACGACGAGATGACATGATCACCTTCAACATAGCCAAAACCAAAGAAATCACTATTTTATCCTTGGCTTATTAAAATGGTCAGTTCTTGTTATTTTTCCCCGACGCATTCATAATCATTAGTCTACTGATTAGACTTGTAGGAAATTAAAGAGGAGGATCACGATGCCGAATCAAAATCCCGAGCCCAAACCTCATTTAAATTAAATTAACAAATATTATAAGTAAAAAACAATAGCCCATGTTTAGAAATTCTTTCCGACATCAGGCTGCATTGGCCCGGTGTCATGCGCAGAGCGCCGAGAGATTTCCTGAAGCTCAAATCTCCGAAATCGTTGGGGCATTTTTTCTAAATAAACGCTATCTGTAATAACTGATGGAGGTTTTGAGCTGTATACACACGCATTCTTGCCTAAACAACTCTTAAAACTACACTTGTGACTAAATAACAGTAATATTTCGAACATTTTGCAGGCTGCAATTTGGAGAAACGAGAGAATAAACCAGTTGTTGGGTCAAAATAACCCAACCATGTTCATTTGTAAATGACCCACTACATCTCATATGACCCAACATGAGCAACCCAACAATGTGTTTAAAGTACCCGAAATAATCCAGAATTTAAATAACAATAAACAGATACAGAGATACGCTATATAACAGTTTATTCTTTGTACAAATAAAATTGTCAGCTAGTGAACTTGATCGTCTATCTAAACATTTAACCAAGGTTTTTTTTTTTTTTTTGACACATTATTGTACAGTAAATATCAATAGCTCTGGTTCCGATTTTTCATGATTGTAGTAAAAGGAACTCGTGGAAATTACCATCACTATTGTATTTCTTCGATACAACATTTTTTCATGACTTAATTATATTTTAAAGCTGCGGCGAGTGAAAATGGCACTTTGCGCCACTTGGCGGTCATTTAACGAATGACTTTGAAATGCAACAGATTTATTTTGGCCGCTGTTGTTTTGCCGCGGCAGTGAGCGCGGCGGTAATAGCCATTCCAATTGAGTACCTACTGTAGCGCTTTTAGCAGTGGTCATTGTCTCAAAGCAGCTTCACAAAAAATGAAAAGAAAATTTGAAAAGAAAATTTATGAAAGTGTGTATGGGTGAGAAAAATATGTCTAGATAATAATGAACTTGTCCCTGATGAGCAAGCCAAGGGTGAAGGTGACAGTGGCAAGGTAAAACTCCCTAAAATGGCAATAGGAAGAAACCTTGAGAGGAACCAGACTCAACAGGGAACCTATCCTCATTTGAGTGATAACGGATAGAAATTATATAACATCATGTGTGTTATGCAGCTGAAATATTAATAAAACAGAAGTTATTTAAATTAACATGAAGTCCAGTTCAGCACAGGGATGATTTAGCAGGTGCAGAGGGCAGATGGGGCAGTGCTCACATAATGTACATCAGACAACTCCGTGCTCGAATCAGTCAACGGCTTCAGTCAGCAGGTGGAAAGGAGGGGCATCCTAACTCACCTGGCCTGGAGGATGAAGGGTGCGCACAGCTTATAAATGCGCCACAGAACCCCAGTTTGGGAAAGACATTAAAGAGAATGAAAGATGCCTGCCGCGCCCCTCCACACGCCTCAGTTTGTGCTTGTTGCTAAAGCACCTCCTGCTCTGTGCTATGTGCCTCGCCTGCACGGCTCGCCACGCCGCAGCTACAAGGACACTAACGACACGCAGCTACAATGACACACGTTGTGGGCTCGGTTCCGGTCCACCTGTCGCATTTATCACCAGAGTAGCATTTTAGTAAGGAGGAGAAAAACACGGAGACCAAGTTCCACAAACACTTCGGCTGCTCCCGGCAAGGGGTCGCCATAGCGGAATATCCAGTCCGCACAACAACTTGGCACAGGTTTTACGCCGGATGCCCTTCCTGACGCAACCCTCCCAATTTACCCGGGCTTGGGACCGGCACTGCATCCAGTGGCTGGGGGGTTTGGGCACTGGCTGGGAATCGAACCCGGGCCTTCCGCATAGCAGATAAAACACCTACCACTGAGCCACCAGTGCCCTCCTAAGTTCCACAAACACGTAGTGCTCTTTATTTACATATGTGCAAAGAACAGCATCTTCTTAATGCAAAGATTACTCAGACAGCCTATCTGGCAGTACCACAGGTCCATTTGGCATCACATGACCTGTGCCCCTGCCTGTGTGATAGTATTCAGCAGTATTGTGAACAGCTCTTTGATAATTGCCAAGTAATAATTCCCAGCTTGCACTTAGTAGACCACAGCACCAAGCCTCACTTGAGCATGTGGTCTTTTTCAATTCGCACTTCAGATGCCCACTTTTTATGATGTTGATTTGATCCTGATTTAGGTACCTGCTTCTGCAGCTGTTATCTCTGCTTCAGTTATTCATGCTTGACTTTTTATTTCTGGGTATCTTCCATTTTTAGTTGTAGGCAGCACTTCCATTTTAGCACATCTATCTCTGTCACCTTTTACTAAAAGTAGCAGCGGACCCTAATGTCTTATGGACTATTTTTCAGAATATTTAGAGGTACTGATGAGCCTGGACATCCCAGAGGTGTAGAGTTTCAATACAGTATGACTTTTCTTCCAATACAGTATACTTTTTAGTTTTGTTTTTGCCATACACTGAAGGCATTTGTGGTTAGAGCAAAATATTAATAGGATATCACGATTTTAGCTTTTATTTGCTATTACAGTGTAACCTCAGAATGCGAGTAACGCGAATTGCGAGTGTTCCACAAGACGAGCAAAGATTTTTTAATAAATTTTTCACTTATCATAAGGAATAAGATAAGACTTGAAAATGAGCAAGTCTTGGTTTACGAGTACAGAATATCATGTATCACGCATGCGCCTCTTGTTTTGATGCTGAGCGTCACGTGATCACAACTGAGCCAACGGTTGCGCTACAGAATTGCGCTGCAAATCGTCTTCCCTGCTGTGTCTTAGTGCCCTTCTCTTACTGGTATAATCAACATCCGTGCACGCGTGTACTATTTACTATAACACTGTGACCACATTTGTGCATAAAACATATTTTGTTTTGTGTCTATATGTGTGTCTGTACAGCGTACATGTAAAGCAAAAGCAAGTCTTGTTAGAGAGGTTAAAAATCCATTTTCTCTCTCTGCTCAAGACTTTACTCGCAGAGTATCATGTATCACGCATGTGCTTCTTGTTTTGACGCTGAGTGTCACGTGATCACAACTGAGCCAATGGTTTTTCTCTCTTGCAGAATTGTGGGTAATTGTCTCCCCGTTCGTCTGCTCGTTCTCACTGGTATAATCAACATAACACTGTGACCCCGCGCGTAAAACATATTTTCTGTTTGTATGCGTGTGTGTACAGCGCGTGTGTGCTGTTTATCATAACACACGTGTATGTGCGCATGTAAAGCAAAAGAAAGTCTCATTAGAGAGGTTAAAGATCCATTTTCTCTCTCTCTGTATCAGCCTGTCGTTACGTGTGTGCGCACGTGTCATTGGACACTGTTTCCCTTCACACACACCCCTCCTCCTTTCGCTCTCTCTCACTCACTCACTCACTCACACACACACACACACACACACACACACACACACACACACACACACACACACACACACACCATGTCTCACAACGGCTGATGTGAGGAAAACTCTACGCAGAGTCATCCCACGTAAAGCTGGACCAGACAACATCCCAGGCAGAGTGCTTAGAGAATGTGCAGAACAGCTGGCAGATGTTCTCACCGACATCTTCAACATCTCTCTGAGCAGCGCCGTCGTTCCCACATGCTTCAAGTCTACCCCCATCGTCCCCGTCTCGAAAAAGTCTTGTGTGTCCTGTCTCATTGACTACCGCCCTGTTGCAATCACACCTATCATCATGAAGTGCTTCGTGCGACTCGTCATGAGACACATCAAGACCCTGCTGCCCCCCTCACTGGAACCACTGCAGTTTGCGTATCATTCAAACTGTTCGACGGACGATGCCACACTCCACCTAGCACACCTGGACAAGAAGGACACTTCCGTCAGAATGCTGTACATAGATTTCAGTTCAGCATTCAATACAATCATCCTCCAACACCTGATCGAGAAGCTGAGCCTGTTGGGCCTGAACACCTCCCTATGTAACTGGATCATAGACTTTCTGACTATCAGACTAAAGACCTCAGGCAGTGCAGATCGGTAACTATACCTCCAGCACCACCACAGCCCCCCAGGGCTGTGTGCTCAGTCCCTCTTCTGACTCATGATTGTGTAGTGACACACAGCTCCAATCATATCATCAAGTTTGCTGATGACACGACCGTGGTGGGTCTCATCAGCAAGAATGACGAGTCAGCGTACAGAGAGGAAGTGCAGAGGCTAACGGACTGGTGTAAAGAC
>JAQMYL010000002.1:13447462-13460010 GCA_030014365.1 Clarias pachynema | reverse complement strand
GTGGACTCCAATTAAGCTGCAGAAATATCTCAAGGATGATCAGGGGAAACAGGATGCGCCTGAGCTCAATTTTGCAAAGGCTCTGAATACTTAGGTACATGTGCTTTCTCAATTATTTTTTTTTTAATAAATTTGCAAATGTCATCATTTTCATGATGTCATTATGGAATGTTATGTGTAGAATTCTGAGGGGAAAAAATTAATTTAATCCATTTTACAATAAGGCTGTGACATAATAAAATGTGGAAAAAGTAATGCGCTGTGAATACTTTCCGGATGCACTGTGTGTACAGTATATACGTATAATATATGGTGTGTGTGTGTACACACACACACCATATATTATTTAAACAAAGGTAAGCCTAAACAATAAAGAGTGATCTCGCTAGGAAATACTGAAAAAGTGGTGTATACAATACTGTATGATTCATATATTTACCTTTTATAATCGGCTAATTCATTACAGCCACTCTACCTTTTTAAATTAAACAAACCAAAAAGACAGATCAGATGGCAAGAGGTCAAGTTCACCTGGGGGATGCCTCAACAAAATGTCTAAAATAATAGGAATTGTTATCCATAATTAAAACCTGAAACTATAGGGTGATCCATGAAGCATGAATGACCACAATCAGAGGGTAAATGCTTTGTGACATTGCATCATTAAAAGTTGACAGTAAAAAAAAATCACAGTTTAATAGTAACAAATGGTAAAATGTTAGCCTTTTTAGGCTAACTCTAGCTCATTTACAGTATGCTTGATATGAATTAGTTATAAGTATTATCAAGGACAAATTAGTTTTTTTGTTTTGTTTTTTTACTTTTAGAACATGGATTTATAAGAAAGGAATGGCATTGTACATTGGGATGGACTAAATAAATTCCTTAGTGCTAATTGTCAAAGGGATTGTTTTTTTTTTTGTTGTTGTTGTTTTAGGAAAATGGCAGAGAAACTGAAGGAGGAATTATCCATGGCAAGAATGAAAGCTTTGTCTGAGAGTCAAAGAGTGCTTGAATTGGAAAGGAAACTCTTTGCGGCAGAGACTGCTCTGAAGCAAGGGCGCATTGACATTATCAAGCTCCAAGTGAAAAATGAAGAGCTCCAGATGAAATATGAGCCTAATGGTAAAATAATGCACAATATACCATAGCAGTAATCCCTCTTCATTTTAACATGGTGCCGAGAATTTATTTCAGAATTGTTATTGAACTTGTATAATTAAAAAATCATTTAGGATTTTGTAACAATAAATAGTTGCTGAAATGCAGTCACTAGAATGAAATCACTTTAAACTCATTTTTAAAAAAATTTATAATACAACTTAGACCTGTGCCTATTTATCAGATGTTGTGTGCTAAACATAACTAGGGTTGGGTATCGTTTGGGTTTTTTTCAATACCGGTGCCAAATCGATACTTTTAAAACGGTACCGGTGCCAAAACGGTGCCTGAACCGATACTTTACAAAAGCCACAAAATTATGGTGGATGACTCAAAAATACATTTTTATTGAACAAAAAATTTAATGCTTAAAATTGAACAATATATTAAAATTTTAAAGTATATATGAATATATAAGCTTCAAATTTTAGCAATTCTTTTGCAGAGTGTAACGTTAGTTGCTGCATTCACTGGCATGTCGGATGGTCTCTCATTTCCTGATGATTTGTGCTTTTAATTTTTTTTATTTAATCTAATAACCTATTAATCTACAAAAATATATGAATCTAGAGAACAAATATTTCAATCGACAGCCTGCCTATACTGTACATGGCTACAGTATAAACATTGAGCATTACAATCTTTGTTGTTCCCAGTCAGTGTTCAATCCAGTCAGACCTGAAATCTATTTAAGTGGTTATTGCATAGCAGGCTTCTTAACCATATTTTAGAACATTTCATCGACTTAATTAGTGAGACTAGTCACTGTCTACGAGGGTGAGTAAAAAAAATTATCCGCACTCCAGCTATATTAAAACTCCTGATCTTGCTCCATCAGTCCTTCACATGTTTGGTCCCCTGAAAGCAGCCCTATGAGGATGAAGATTCACTTCTGATGAAGAAAATCTTAAACACTTAGAGTATGGATAATTTTTGCCTCAACCTCGTAGTTCTATGGTGCCTACAACATCCCTTTCCAAAACCATGGCTATGGAAATCCATTTCCTAAAATTCCCAACATAGAGATTATAAGCAGGCTGTTGCTTCTGGAGACAATTTAAAACTCTGTAGCAAGTGTTGCAGGAGTCCTGCACCGTCCTGTACTGAGAGTTTGCATGAGCAATGCAATGTTTAGCAGGGCAATACATTTCCCAAATTAACTTTGCATTCAGTGACATTTAAAGTCACTGACTTCAGTGTCCATTATACTGCCAGTGCTTGTCTATGGATATGGTTGTGGCTAAAACACCTTAACTTAATAATTAGTGGGAAGTTTTTTGTTGTATTTATGAACTTTGTAAAAAAAAATTGTTTACAAACTAGTGGACTTGCAAACAAATATATGCTTGTAAGTAACTATAGATTTGCTTTCCCCAGAAACCAATAAGACACAGGCTCAGAAGTGCAAGAGAGAGAAATTTCCAATAAATTTACCTGATGGATCTGACCATAGCAGCATGGACATTCCAGGCATGAAAACTGAATCAAGGAAGAAGGCTACGGATGGAGAAGCCCACCCTTGTCTAATTAAGAATGAATTCTTGACCCCAGTACACTTATCCCAAACCCTAAGCTCTAGCTCTGGCTTACATTGTGACACTAAATATGTTCACATCTCTGAGAACACCCCAGTTTCTCCTTTTGATTCTTCAAGGTAAATGGCTCACTTTGTTTAAAAATATTAAATGGTGTGTTTTTTAACCATATAAGTCTTTATTATTTAGAAAAAGGTCCTCATGATGAGTCTGGTTAGCTGACGGATAAGTAGCTATTCAAATTGTTGAGTGGAAAATTTGTATCAAGTTCAATTTATACAACTCATTTGGTTAAAAGTTATTACACTTAAAATCATTGGTCATTTTATTAGGTACACTATCATGTGCATTTGCACTGGTAGGATAGGATACTTGAGTATCGCCCCAGTGATACTAAAATTTATGGAATTATAGTCTGTCAACAAAAACCCATCAGTTAATGAGAAAGGACAGCTACAGCAGGACAGCTACAGCGGTACAGCTAATGGTGCAGGTAAAACACTGATACTAAGAGTTATTAAAGGCAGTATTATCAAATTCTGTTTTACAACATTTCCTCAATGCTCAGTGTACAAGATTACTTCTCATAACAATGCTTAGTGTATGAGATAACTTCTGGTACAGGCTAATCTGTCCAGAGGATGTTGTTCCATAAATGTACAGACTTTTCTTTCCTAGTAGTGTTTGGCAAACTCTTATCTATTGTTATAGCCATGCAATTTACCTAATCACGTTTTGATAAAACCCACTTATTCCAAAGAAAATCTGACTAATATATTCTGTCTAATGCATATTTTGCACATGTTTGTGCCAGAAAGATGGTAAACAATGTGTTCTTATTTAAGAGCAAATTGGTGACAATCTACAATTCAGCGCCTGTATTGACTAAGCTCCGGAGGTGTCCAAACTGGTTAGGAATAGCGAGGAAATGGCGTTCAGGCTGAGATGCATGCGGAGGAGAGACGTTTAAGTAACACTGAGTGAGACAGAGCACATAAAAGATACGTTTGGACAAAAAAAAAATTATACTTTATTATTTTTTTTCTTCTACGTGCAAAATAAATGAACTTTGAGCCTGATACCTATGAGTGATTCTGAGACGTTTAGTTAATACGCGTCCAGAACAGAATGTTCTATAAATTCTTAATAATGCATTCATACTGTTTTACATGTTAACATAAAACAGACTCCAAATGTTTCACACCTACAGTAGATTTATGCATTTTTTTTTTTATCTTTACCAATCTTTCTGGTTCTTCTTTTTGATTAATTCAGTAAGGAAAAACATTAAGTTCACCATAACCAAATTTATGCAGACTTCACTGAAATGGCCATGATTGCTTGTCTCATTTAACAGCATGCAAAGACCAAAATGCATATTGTATTACCATTGTGGCAGCCTTCTACTTTCTATTTACTTTTAATTAATATATAGATGGATAAATAGATGAATAAATATATATATATATATATATTTTTTTTTTTACCTTTTAGGTCTTCAGTGAAAGAATATATCAGCACACCCAAGCCTGAAATGCTAGAAAGGGATGAGAAAAAAGACAACCGAACATCTGAATGGTGCAAGAAGTATGAAGCTCCTGTCCATGTTGATTCAGAAAATACCATGGAAAGACAGTGTGCCCAACAGTAGTAATCACGTGTTTGTAAATGTTTACAGTTACACAATAAATGTTATGAGAAAATAACTTGTACTGTATCTATGTATGCCTATCTCTCTGATTTATATACATTTAGGCATTTTGCAGGTGGCCTTATCCAGAGCGACTTGCATTTTTTTGAGGGTTAAGGGCCTTGCTCAACAGGGATAACTTTGTGGTTGTGGGATTAAAACCTGGGACCTTCCGAAGCATAGTCCAATGCCTTAACTACTGAGCTACCCCTCACCCACATACATACATACACAAAAAAAATTGTACAATCCTGAGTTTCCTGGGATAGGCTCCAGGTACCCTGCGACCCTATATAAACAAATAAAGTGGTACAAACTCTCATTAGAGTGAGACTGAATTCTTTAAAATAACCTTCTGCTTTGATGACAGCTTTGTACACACTTATCATTCTCTCAGTCAACCTCATGAGGTAGTCCCTGGAATGGTTTTCTAACAACCTTGAAGGAGTTACCAGAGGTGTATTATATTTGTTACTGCATTTCCATTTTCCAGTCCCAACTCATCCCAAACCATCTCAATTGGATTTAGATTTGGTGATTGTGGAGACCAAGTCATCTGATGCAGTACACTCCTAGTGGTGTGTATCCTTGTCCTAAACAAATGATGGTCCCACTTGGACTTATCAGACCAAATGACGGTTTTCCACTGATTTAATGTCCATTCCTTCTATTTCTTGGCCCAAACGAGTCTCTTCTGCTTGTTGTTCTTCTGTAGTAAGTAATGGTTTCTTTGCCACAATTTGACCATAATTTTGAAGACCTGATTTGCAGTCTCCTGCATTTCTACTTGCAGGAAATAAGGAGAGTTCATTTTTAAAAGCCAGCTGTCTTTATTTAGCATTGGATCTATCAGAAAGTAAGTGTTTCAATGGAATCATGTCTCTGACAGCCTGCTTAGCATCCCATTGGCAAAGGAAGTCCAACACACATAAATTCCTTCCAAACTGAGACCATGGCCACAGGGTATCATGAGCAGAGGTGGAAGGTAACATTTACTTCATTACTGTACTTGAGTACATGTTTCACGTATCTGTATTTTACTTTTACTCAACTATATCTTACAACAAATATCTTTACTCCTGCTTAACTACATTGTGTTGCCTTACATAACCACAGTGGTCAGTAGTATGTGAAGTGGGCCACCTGCTGACTATTATGCATAACTGCATGACTTAAATATTTTTTGCAATGAAAAATCCTATTGTGAGCTTATACAAGCGTTGTACTTTTGATATGTATGTAAATTTGAAGGTGAGGACCTTTACACAAAAATACATGTACTGTAAATAGATTACTTCTACTTTTACTTGAGTAATATTTGATCTAGGAAATCTCTACTCTACTTAAGTACAGGATTGTGTACTTTGCCCACATCTGCATATGAGTAATATGATGGCTGAAAATATTTTTCAGAAAAATAAACAACTGTGCAGAAACAGTAGCATTCAAACAATATTATATGCTAATATAATTATTAGGGAATGGTAACTCACATACATCTGATCGCCCTCTCTTGTTGAAGATTTCTGCATAATGTTAGTGCTTTGATTTTAAGTCTCTTAAAGAAAAGGACACCCCACTTTTTTCAGTCAGCTGGCTTTAGCTAAAGTGAAGAAAAAACTCGTTACCTATTTTACTATTTCTCTTACAAGCTAACATAGTTCTTACATGTTAGCCAAAATAGCCCTCATATAATTCAATTCAGTTTTATTTATATAGTGATTTTAACAATTGTCAATGTTACCAAGCAGTTTTACAGAATAAAAAAGAAAAAATATATAGTTGCAAGCACCTGTGCCATCACCACCCAGACACACCACACCTGCCTTAACATGCCTTTTAAGCATGTTAAGACCTCCAAAAAGACAATACTGCCTGGGTGCACTGCACAACCTGTGTGCCTTTTTAAGCTTGTTAAGACCACCAAAAAGCCAATGCTTCCCGGTGCACTGCACAACCTGTGTGCCTTTTGAGCATTGCAAAGACTCTAAAAAGCCCTGGATGCTGATGTTATTGAATATGGGATAAGTTTAAGGCTTTGTCACGACAAATTTTTGGTGTGCCCGGGCGGTGATGGCGCAGGTGCTTGGGCCGAATCATCGTTGCTTGCAGGAAAAGGTAATCCTTAGATGAACAAGAGGGTCCTCGCACATTTATTACATCCGCACTATTAGCGACATTATCAGAGTGGTGATCGTGCTGAAGTCATAGTGCTTGGGCCTTACTTGGGGAACTGAGTTTGACACGGCCTGCCATTGCAGTATGCCTGTGACGCCCATAGTATGACACAAATGCTGATAATTGCCTGTGACATGCCCATAGCATGACATAAAAGCTGATAAATCACACGTGATTACCTGTCCAAACACCACTGCCTAGTGCCCACACAACGCCTGCTGCCCGCCACCCAAAAGTCACATAATTTCTGTTTTTATATGGATGTCAACACCATCAGGTAGGAATTTTTGGGGTTTATGTTTTTTTTTTGTTTTTTTTTTAGTAAATTGTTCCCACAATAGTGTATTTCTGAGTATGGTGGCTCAGTGGTAGATGTTTCACCTGCCATGCGAAAGGCCTGTTTTGATTCCCAGCCAGTCCCTATACCCCAGCCACTGGATGCAGTGCCGGTCCCAAGCCCAGATAAAATGGGAGGGTTGCATCAGGAAGGGCATCCAGCGTAAAAACCTGTGCCAAGCTTATACATGCGGACGTGATGGTCCGCTGTGGTGACCCATTGCCGAGAGCAGCCGAAATACCAATAATATTCCCACAATAATGTATTTCTAATTAAATATTACATTTCTTTAACATGAAGGAACATTATTTAACATTATTTTATTAATAGGATTATTGCTTTACTGTTTTTATGTAAAAAAGCAAGGATGGCAAGCAACTTAAAAGGAAACCAGTTTTAATTCTAATTAAATGCTATTAAAAAGTGCAGCATTCAATTTTGAAAAAAAATTTACAGTTTAAAAAAAACACTGTTCTTAGACAATATTGCATTATTATATCTTAATGTCTGACGGTGTTGACATAAATCCTTTAATGCACTGAAAAGATTGTCAACTCCTCACTGTTCAATGATATATATAAAAAAAAATATATTTTTTTTAAAGTTTTGTCAGACCAGAATGTCTGCAAGAGAAGGGCAACAGTGGCAAGGAAAATCCCAGAAATGGGAATAGGAACTCAACAAGGAACCCATACTCGTTTAGGTGATATCAAAAAGCAAGGATTGAATTGAGGTTAGAAGTTAAGAGAGGTGTTTAAGTTAATATGGAGTCCACTTTTATTATTGGAAGCTCAGGCACTGAACTGTTTGTAGGAATTTCAGGCCTAAACTATTGAGCGACTGCTGTCACAAGTCATCAGAGAACAGCTCTATTAGCCAAGTCTAAGACCATCTTCATGCTAAAGTGGAACAGTCCCCAGTCATCACACAAATCCCAAGCAGACCACAAGGGCCTCCATGTGATGTGATCTCCAACCAGAAGCAGTGAAATAGAATAAGTCAGACAGGTCTGGAAGGCAAAGGGTGTCTGGATCACGCGCAGCTCAGGAGTACCATTTAAATCTCAACAGAGAGAGAGAAAAAATGAGAGAGAACAGTTAGGTATGATCACAGTCACATAATGTATAAGGTATATTTAGTGCAAACTTCCTATTTTACTTGTCACCTGAAATTGAACAATTACCTGTAATGTAAATTACCTACTACCAAACCACACCCAATTACCGGTAAGCCATGCCCCACTGTACAACTTCCAATGTGAATGTAACATTTGTGACATTTCCCTCAAAACTTTTGCTACCATGGTTACACGTTAAAAAGCTGGGGGGAAAAAAAAAAAAACCTAAAGCATCAAAAGGACAAACTCCTACCCTAGCTCTTGGACACAGTCCATTAGAATTAGCTTTACATTTTAAGTGAAGTATTACAAAACAGGATAAAACTGAGAATGTCATTGCAACTTAACATATCTACACAAAATAAACTAGGTTAACCTTTTGCAATTAGCTGCTAACAGCTACTATACATACCTTCTTATACTCTTAAAAAGAGATGGGCAATTAATAAATAAGCTCCATGTTGTAACTTTAATATCACAGAACTAGTTAAAATTAAGGCTGTCACTGCCAACTTACTTAGCCTCTCTTGTCTTGATATGAGTGTAAGTTAGCTGTTCCTGGTTAGCCATGTACCCTTCTATAGCACTTAATAAAAACAGGCTATTAAATCTTTTTATCATGATTTAATTTTTGCATCACCTAACTTGTTACATTTTTAATTAAAACTTGGATATCCACACACAAGGCATCACACAAGGATGGTGGGACGGGTTGTTTTTATGGAGCAACTATTAGTACTGATAGGATCTTTTCATTCAGCAAAATGAACAAATCTTTTTTTGAGTCATTTTGTTAATTTCATTCATTTTAGCAAAATGTAATTAAAATGTTGTTACTTCCCTAAAATCTACTACTTACACAAACAGTGATCACACAGCAAACAAGACAAAAAAAATCATGTTATAAGGGGGGAAAAAAAGATTAATTAATTATTTACCCAGGTCTTTAGTCTACGAATACAGTAGCTCATTCATCACAGCCTTACAATTAATCAATGAAGTTAGAGCCGGTTATGCTATCTTATCTTATCTTATCTTATCTTGTCTTATTTTACAAATGGAGTAATTGGGACCTTTTCATAGGATATTTTAATTTTATATTGATTTCCTTAATACTCAGTTCGGGTTTATTCAGCTTTTTTAAACTTGGATTTGTAACCTAGTGAGCTGATACAGTATTATTGCATTAAAGCAATAATCATTAATAATGATAATGCATCTTGCATCATCATTATTATTATCATTATAATTATTAATGTCTTAAGACTGTATCTGATGAGTCTCTATTATGGCACCACACTTTTGTTTTTTAGATGCTGTCAGATTCTGTTTCCCTTATATTTTCTAAGTAAAGAGGTTCCCACACCTATCAGACTATTACTGATTTGTTTCCACACCACAAGTGAATTAGCTCAATTTTATCCTACTAAGAATATTCACTGTAGCAAGGGAAACGCATCCCGATGGATAGAATTGTCATCAATGATTTACAACAGGTATCATGTATCAGATGTATCAGACTGTTACTGCGGCTCTCTGAGTTTCATTATTCTAAATATGTTGATTACAGCAGCAGAAACACAACCTAGAATGGCTAGAATTCATGGTATCAGATAATGTTTCCCCTCCGCTTTTCAGGTACAGATGTGCCCACAGCTGTCAAAATAGTACTACTGACATGTTTACAGCCCACAAGTGAATTACCTGGGTTTCATCATTGTCACACAAAGCATGTTCCTTATAGCAGCAGAAAAACATCATGATTTCAAGGGTTCATGCTATCAGATAATGTTTCACCCTGCTTTTCAGGTACAGATGTGCGCACAGCTGTCAAAATGGTACTACTGACATATTTACAGCTCAAAAATGAATCAGCTGAGGTTCATCATTCTAAATGTTCGTTAAAGCAAGGGAAATGTATCCCCATGGATAGAAGTGTTACGGTCAGATACTGTTTGTTGGATGTTTATTATAGCAGAACAGAAACACATTCTGATCACTGCAATTGTTATTGTTAGGTAATAAGGACAATTATCAAATATCCAAAATAAAATGTCAAGTACATATCCGGTTGAATACACAAACATTTTAATTACAAGTTATGTACATATGTACATTTAACAAATTTGAAAATAAATGAAAAACTAAAGTATTTTATCTTCACACTTTCTGCTCTTTGTAGATTGAATAAGCTGCACAAAAAAAAAAAAAAACTCCATCTCTGGCTGGCCAACCCACACATGATGGAACCATCTTTCACAGGAATCATACAAGATTTATATAGTGAAAATATGTTAACATAAGCAGGCATAATAAGCACAAGAGCTTCCTGAACATGTGTATCTCAAGTATCTTGTACAAGGATCTACTGAGTGATGTAGCATTTTCCTGCCATGCAAAAGGACTGGTTTCAAATTCCAGCCATATTTTGTAGTAGTGTGCTTTGCATGATGTATTTATTGGACTATTTTGAAGCCCAGGAATACCATGTTAAGTGTTAAAATTAATAACATTTGCTTTTAAATATCCAGCATCTTACTTACCGGTTTATGGTCAATGAAGGCCAACCGGGACTCCTCAATGCTGTGCCGGAAAACTTTTCGGCCAACTTTGTAAACCGTAGGTGGAAGGAACTCAGGTAGCAGTTTCAGTGCAAGTTCCACATGATGTTGATTGGCATATCTAAGTTTTGGCACTTAGTGGCCAAATAAAAAAAACATATTCTAAGTGTGATGTATAAAAAAAGAAAAAAAAAATTCTTGTACTCTCTCTCTTGAGTGTGAGAAAGTGTCATTTCTTGTACAGGAAATTGTAGTTTCTTTTCCCGTCTCAACAGGTGTAGGATCTTGTCTGCATACAGTATATAGGCAGCCATGTTTCAAAAAGTTCAAAAAGTATTCTTCTTCTTACCTTTGCGGCCTGCTCACAGATCTCAGCTTCTTTCTAATGTTCCTAAGCATCTCTTCAAGAAATCCAGTGGCTGGATGGTTGTTCTGGCCTATATGTATACTATATGTACTATATATCCTGGCAAGAAGTGAAATCGTATGTGAATAGAGATTGGGCAGATTTTTTTTCCTTTCCCATTTTCTACTACCCATTTTTTAGTTTGCATCAATTCCTCCATAAAGTTTTCTAAAAGTACTCGCACAACCACTGTCTGATGTGTTCACGGAAAAGCCTGAACCAAAGATGAAGCCAAGGCCTTTTTTGTTTCAGAGGTCTGTAAACATAGGAAAAACACAATTAGATCATCAAACAAAATTTTTTAACATATTTGGGAACAGCCTAACCCTAGATGAGTCAAAGACAGCACTGTTGGAAGTCATGCGAGAAGTGGTTACCTACCTGAGGTTTCAAAACCTACCTTACCAGAACAAAACCTGTGAGAATGCAAACGTAACAGTTTGCATGGAAAAAAGACTGAAAAGATTTTTCTTTTTTTGTTGTTCTGCAAGTTGGCTCTTTTGTTTACAGCTAAGGTTTCAATGTCTGTTTTCATTGCCTGTTAACAAAGAGTCTGATCATTGTAAATCACATAATCCTTCGAAGATCATGATTTATCAAACATGTTTAAGGAAATTATGACATTGCTGATCTGGATCTTTGAGGGAGGTCTGAATCTTTCACCTCCACATACAACAGCTGTGAATAAACAACATGACTACTGAAGACTTCGTTTTATGTGGTTAAAATCTGTGGTTATTTTCCATTCACTCTGGATCCACTGTGAATCGGAATTTAAGAGTATCAGCATGCATTTGTCCAACCTTAAGTGTGGTAGTCGATCTATAAAAAAAAAAATCTGTTTTTACGTACCATTCTCCAAACTTCTCCATGAGGTGAGACACCAAAATTCGAACCAGGCAACATCTCTGTTTGGTTATATCGTCCTCATCAAGGCATTCAAGAATTGCCCTGCCATCATTTGAGGCTTTAAGAATCTGGTGGACATCATGTAAAAAAAAAAAATAATAATAATAATTTTTTTGATTTGTAAACTGCTATATTTAATGAAGTTTTATTACTGTTCAGTGCTGAAAAACAAAGTGAACCATACAGTATGTCTTAAAAAGTGGAACCTACAAATTCTGGAACTAGATGTAGTACACATGGCATTATCAGACCCACTGGTCTGATAATTTGTTAAAGCTTCCCAAGATAGATGGCATGTTTGCTTTCGGTGTAAAAGGCAAATTCCTGGGGATGTCAGGAGTCTCTTCATACATTTACGAGCTGTACACCACAAACAGTTCATCAACATATTTCCAATGTACTGTAGTGAAAGTGCTTGTGGGAGAACTTTTTCTTACATCAGGTCTTACAGAAGACACCTAGTGCAGCAGCATGGAAACCAAATTAAACAGATTCTTGATGAGCCTTTCGAACGGCCGGCCCAGCCTGATGATGAACTTAATGCTAAAGAGGAGTTAGGACAGGAAGTTGAGGATGAATGAAATGTGCTACAGCAAGACGGCATTACCGAACAGGTGGCCCTTTTTTTTTTTTTTTTTTTTTTTTTTAGCTAAT
>JAQMYL010000002.1:13321805-13332970 GCA_030014365.1 Clarias pachynema | reverse complement strand
GGTTAATTTGTTTTATTTTTACTTTATATTTTGTGTTAATTATTTTTATGTATTTATTTTTGGGGGCTGTAGAACGAATTATTTGAGTTTCCATTCCATAGGAATTTTTTTCCTATGGGAAAATTTAATTTGGTTATGAGTGTTTTGGAATACGAGCTTCCAGAACGAATTATGCTCGTAATCCGAGGTTCAACTGTATTTACTTTTCTCGCTTTCTTGATATTTTCTTAAATAATTTCTTTCTAAGATGTAATTTTTTTTTTTCATTTATCTACTGTACTTTAGGCGTCTGGGAGATTGATCCTCGACAACTCACATTTATTAAAGAATTAGGTAATGGACAATTTGGGGTTGTAAAGTATGGAAAGTGGCAGGGTCGACATGATGTAGCTATCAAAATGATCAAAGAAGGTTCAATGTCAGAGGATGATTTCATTGAAGAGGCCAAAGTCATGATGTGAGTCAACTGAAATTTTCTAATTTTTTATAGAATATATTTTTACATAACCTCATTTATTAGGAACATTATACTAACGCTGGTTAGGGCCTTTCTTTGTTGGAAACATTCCTTTGACATTCTGGTACATGGTGACATGACTGAATCAAATAAATGTTTAGATGCACATTCTGCTCCAAATACAATTGCATCTTAGAGGTGTTATACTGGACTCAGATGCAGGATTCCTTGGGAAAGTCACTGAAGAACATTGCACATCACAATCTGTTCAATCAATTTCAGACATTTTATTTTCATTTGTGGCACAGTACATTTATTGAGCCAGATGGCTAAACATTATCCAATACTTGCTATGTTTATTATCCTAGCAGTGCACATGTTCATAAAGTCATTACATATCCTGTGGTCGAGGCAAAGATGGTACTTTGTTTCAGAAGGGTCAAATTATTGTCTTCCAAGAAAAGAAAATAACTTAGGAGATGCTAACACTATTAAAATTGCAAAACTGCAAAACACATTAAACTGTAAAACCTGGAATGATAGCGGTGAACCATCATCTTTGAGGAAGAATTGAGGTCAGAAAACTATCCTGAATGAGCATGGTGGGAAATCACCCAAATGCTTAATGAAATCAAATCATAAAAACAGTAAAACTTATGGCTATGTTTAATAGTGAAAATAAGAACGTTTCCACACAAAGTGTGAAGGGAAGTCAAGAAACTGGCATTACACAGGTATGTATACTTAAGAAAACCACTTATCAGTGTGGGAAATTGGAAAAAAAAACCTTCAGTTTGCTAAGAAGCATAACGTGGAAAATCATTTTTCTAATCATTTGATCTAATGAGTCCAGATTTACCCTGTTCCAGAAAGATGGATGCATCAGGATAAGATGCATACATACATAGCATCTACTATAGATGAAGTGATGCATCCATCAGGTCTAATGCCTACCATACAAGCCTGTAGGGGCAGTGTTCTGATAAGCAATCCTATGTGGCAATAAAATTAGGTCAGCTGACAACCTGAATATACAGAATGACTAGGTTTTTCCATCAATGCATTTTTTTCTTCCATGATGGCACGGGCAAATTCCAAGATGACAGTTCCAGGATTCATCAGGCGCAAATTGTGAAAGAGTGGTTCAGGGACATGGGACATCCTTTTTACACCACAGAGTCCAGACCTTAACCCCACTGAGAACTTTTGGGATGTACGCAGCGATTTGACTCTCCTATAATCTTGGAAAGAAATGAATGTGACTGCTGTGACATTGCATAAGCTTATGAAAACAATGCCACATCTTTTTGTTCCTGCCAAACAGTGTGTGTATGTACAGTACGTGTGTCTTTAACAACAAAACAAATGTTATCTTTGTTCTTTATAAAATCAGGAAACTTCATCATGAAAATCTAGTACAGCTGTATGGTGTTTGCACAAAACAAAGACCTATTTACATTGTAACCGAGTTTCTTCCCAATGGATGTCTACTGACCTATCTACGGGAATCTCTGAGACACCCATCTGCCGTTCAGCTCCTTGAGATGTGTAAGGATGTGAGCGAGGGAATGGCCTACCTTGAATCTGAACAGTATATTCACAGAGACCTTGTGAGTTTTACCACAAAAAACAAAACATGAAAAACAAACAAACAATCAATCAAAAGGGAACTGTGTTTTTTTTTTTTTTACTGTTAATTCAAAGGTTTTCTGTTTTAGGCCGCCAGAAATTGTTTGGTGGATACAAATGGGACTGTTAAAGTGACTGATTTTGGATTGTCACGGTAAAATATATATAAATAAATATATAAATAATTTTAGTAACAATGTCCTCCAAAGTGCTTTTAAACCTTTCATAAAACACCACTCTTTAGGCTTCACCTGATAAAAATGCACTCTCTCTTATTATAGTTATGTCCTTAATGATGAATATACTAGCTCTGTTGGCTCACAGTTCCCTGTACGCTGGTCACCTCCTGAAGTTCTCCTTTACCACAAATTCAGCAGCAAGTCAGATATCTGGGCATTTGGTTAGTATGTGTCACAATTTTACACACATTTGCCATGTTGTATAAATAGGATTTTTTACGAAAAAAATAACACATTTTCTTTCCACAGGTATTTTGATGTGGGAGGTCTACACACTAGGTAAAATGCCATATGAACGTCTAAATAATACTGAAATAGTCCATGAAGTTTCTGCTGGCTATAGACTATATCGACCTCAGATGGCCAATGACAAAATCTACTCCATAATGACCAAATGTTGGCATGAGGTAAAGATTGGGCTGTCTTTAAAGCAATCGAGATTCATGAACATTTATAAAAAGCAAAGGAGTTGGTGACTCATACAAGTCTTTCTGTCTCATTTCAGAAGCCAGAAGAACGGCCCACGTTTCAAGATCTTGTAATGGTTATTCAGGATTTGCTTGACAATCTGCACTAGATCAGATCTAGTGACAGAAGGAGCCTGTTCATGCAGGTAGATCTGCAAAAAAGGATGATGTTGTCATAAACTGCAGCTACATTTAAGATTAGTTAACATAGATTATTTATGATTTTATGTACGTTTCAATATGAATGCTTTTATCATGCTTCTAATTTTTGCACTCTCAGTTTGAAAGGTTTACTGTGTAAAATTTCAGTTATCAGGCCTGGATTTTATTACATGATTGTTCCTACAAATTAAAAATAAAATTTATTTTGCTTGCTTCGCACTGCAAGAGATGAATAGGGAATAGTTTACCCTTGCTTACACAGCTACAAGATGAGGTTTCCTGGAATTTGTTGTCGAGAAAGGTTTACTAGTTTATGAGAATATGTTATAGGGGTCGGTCAACGCCATAAATGACATACCAGTTCAATCATAAAATATGCAAAATGAAAAAGATCATTTAAATGTTCATGTGTATAAGAAATGACAACATAGCCTTTATTGGACAATAACTGTGTAAACTAATTATTCAGTAATACATAGTGGCAGTCCTGAGCAAAACATTACATCACAGAGAAAATTAAAAACAACTGATCTTTTGTATGATTTGTACTTTTATTGGGCTTAGTCTGTCCTAACTTAGGGTTAGGCTTAGTTTCTCCTCCATTTGGTGAAATATTAATGAGTAAATAATCCACCTCATTTATGCTGATTCCACATGCTACTGCATTTTGCATGCACCTTCTCAGTATAGACATAGTTTGCCGGGATGAAGGAGGGAGATTGATACATTGAAACATTTAAATGGACATCGAGTCTAAAATAGGTTTAATGAAAATATTTTTTGTACATAGATTAAAGCTGGGGAAATTACCCTACTTATGCTTGCAATAAATGTGGATTGTTTAACATGTTAAAAAAAAAAAAACATTAATTGGCCCTACGAGTGGCGCAGTGGTAAAGCACTCGTCCTATCCAAACCTCTCGCAGCCGGAGGTCTAGAGAGAGCTGATTGGCCGAGCTCTCTCAGAGGGGAGGGATGAGAGGTACTCAAGTGCTCCCACATTAATCACGGCTCTACAGGCAATCAGGGTGCGTGAGCGAGCCCCAACGGTGTGTGAGCGAGCAGTTCGAAAAAATACGGTCGGCTGGCGTCACGTGGTTTGGAGGAAACATGTGATAGCCTTCAGCCCTCCCGACTGAGTGGTAGTAGTAGCTATAATGTGGGAGCCTCCTAGTGACGGGTAGGAATTGGACATGACTAAATTATGGAGAAAATGGGGGGGAAATAAAAAAACATTAATTAATGCAGTGAGTGCCCTTTTGCACTCTCAATGTTTCTGCTGTTTCCATTGTAACTGTCATCATGGTAAAGAATCTGTAGGGCCAACTACAACCACACAGAACAGAACCACACAATGTTACCATATTTTTCTGTGTGGTTGTAGTTGGCCCTACCGATTCTCGTTTAGCAAGGAAGTGGCTCTATAATCTGAAAAAGTTTCTGCCATGTCTGGAATGGTAATTTACCAGGTTTATGTCATGTTGTTTCTAAGGATTTTAAGTCTTACCACTAACTTGTTGACTTCTGTTTAGCCTATTCTGTTTAACAATTGTTGGAATGAATAATTATATGTCAAGTTATTGTTGAAGTTGAAATAATAATGCAATAAACATAAATAAATTGACTTGTAGTACATTGGTTATTACATACACATGATTTTACAAGCCTACTGTTATTACAATTGAAACTACATGTGTGCGTGCAGATGAATTTTAAGTTAGTTATGAGTGAGTGTATATTTTAAGGATTTCAATAATACACAATTATTTTATGGAGACACCAAATGTTTTAAAATAGTACATAGGAAATGAGCCTAGCAGAATAAACCAGGGAATATTTAAATTTTCTCTTCTATAATTTATCCTAAAGGTGTTCTATCGGGTTGAGGTCAGGTCAGGTTCTTTCACACCAAACTTGCTCATCCATGTCTTTATGGACCTTGCTTTGTGCACTGGTCATGTTGGAACAGGAAGCCTAAGTCCTAAAAAAAAAAACCCACACCAGTTTCAACATGACTGTGCACCAGTGCATAAAGCGCTGGGTGGGGAGTGGGCGCTGCCAGTGCAGGTAGGGAAAACATTCTCTCAATGAAACAATCAAAACAAGAACTTTTACAAGAATCAGTATAAGTTAAGTGATTAGCAAAAAATGTAAACAGGAACTAAACAATCTAAACAAGGGGGGACAGAAACAAGATTCTGTCAATAACTAGGAGAGCAATGGCTTTCTAGACTCAAGACAAACAACAGAGTGTATACTTCACAATGAGTGTGTAAACACAAAGTCTTTATATACGGTGGAGGTTGTGCGTGAGGGATTGAATCGAGGATTGTAATCAGGTGAGATAAATCATGTGTGCTGGGAGTTTGTAGGCTGTTATATATTCTGGCATTTGGAGCTCAATGCTGATTCAGGTGTCAACATGGCAGTGTGTTACAGATGTGCTTAGAAAAGCAGTCAGAAAAATTATAAAAATATATATTTTATATTAAATTTTTTTAATTTAATTTTATATTTATATATTTTATATTATATTTACAACAAAACCTAATGAGAGAATTTTGAAAAGGAATTATGTTATTGTGAACTTTCACATATTGTATATATTACAACAATAAATTATTTTTGGAAATGTACATAATCCTATTTGCCACATTATTCCGTATACAGGTTCACTGTGATCCTGGAACCAATCCCAGGAGGCGAGGAGGCGGGGTAAACCCCGGACATGATTCCAATCCCTCGCGGGGCACAAACATACACACACTCGCATGCTCATTTACCTATTACGAGCAATTTGGGAATGCCAATTAGTCTAATCTGCATGTCTTTGGCCTGTGGGAGGAAACCGGTGCACCTGGGGTAAACCCACCAAGCAGAGAACATGAAAACTATGCACAGTGACCCCAAGGTGGGAATCGAACCCGGGCCATTTGCTGTTTTTGTACCACGCCAATTCTCTAAAGAACACATCTTTTACATATTTTTTAAAAACAATTATTAGGCTTAATTATTTCTGATCTTTTTTTGCCGTGGTTTCCAACAATGTGTGCATGGAATATCTGCCACTGGTTGCTATCAGTGACATCAGTTTTCAAGCAGGATCTGTGATAGAAGTTAATAATAGGCCTCTGTCTGTCTTGTTTTTCTAAAGTAATTAGATAACAGACAATACTATAATTTGTCCATTTTCTCTCTCTCCCTTGATTTTTTTTTATTTTATTGTTTTTACTACAGTTTTCTCTTTCTTTCCCTTGAATAATACTGGTTTAATGTCTTTCTCTTCCTTTTCCACCTTCATCCCTATCTTTCTGCTACTCTTCTACTTTGTTTACTGTTTCTCTCCTATTATACAAAGATGTACTTATGGAATAAAATGGATGTTTGTTTGTTTTTTGCCTAATTTAGTTGGGATGCAGGTGGACGGCCGAGACACTATTATAGGCATTCTGATAGAATTTTAGCAAATAGATCTTTAGAATGACATTATTCACTAATAGAGAGTATAAAAAATAAGCATAACAATGAGTTTATTGGGTGTTCACATGACCCCTGGAAGTTCAGGCCCCAAAGCAGTTGTCAGCCTTTGCCTCCGTTAATAATCTATTTTAAAATAAAAAGATCTAATACTGCAAGGGTCTGCAAACAGACAGACAGATAATGAGTTAAATATAATCATGAAAATACAGTAAACTTTAAAATACACTGTTCACAACCAGTGTATCAGAACACACTTTGATACACTGATAGATAAGTGTTTTAACAGCTATACAATAAAACAAAACGCTTTTAAAAACATGAAATTAAATTACAACATGAAACAATTACAATTAAAACACTGTATCTTATTCATCTAAATATCCCAGCATTAGATATTAGACAGCATTTTGTTATGTTGAACAAAAACTGCAATGTATCCCCCCTGTAAGGTCCAAAATGCTGCCAGCTGCAACCAATTTCTGGAGAAAAAGTCTCTCACTGTGTACATTGTGCATGGCTTGCTTCAACATAGCAGACATAGGTTGCTTGTCATAATAATGCAGTGGTGTCTCCTTCTGACTTAGGTTGTAGCCAAAGCCTGCTAGGCTGACTTCATCACACAAGTAGGTTGCCAGGTTTACAGCAGATACCCCTAAGGTAGGAATATTCTAGAAACAGAAAACAGAAAACAGGGGGGCAAAGGATATTTTTGGGCCTCCAAAATCCATTTCCAGAATAAACAGTATCACAAGATATTTTCTGTCTGGGTTTGTGCCTCTGGGTATTGAACACTGAACATGTCAGATTTTGCAGTTTTTGTTTTAAAATGTAAAGTGTAGATACTAAATACCCAAACATCTTTGATCAGAATCTAAGATCATTAAATTTTTTATTTCTTACAGCTCACTTGAGTATTCAAAATGAAACATATTAATAACACATGTAGTTAACACTCAGAGCATTTTATCATTTTGTTCAGCTTTTTTTTTTTTTTTTTTTTATAAACATATATAGGGCTCAGGATTGTGCAATATACAGTAGACTCACATGCTTTTTCAGCAGAAAATAGGTAATATGATGAACTGAATTTTAGTTCATTTTAACCAACTAACCAAACATGACTGAGCAACAGATTTAAATAGGCAAATAAATAGCACTGATACACATGATCACATGTTTTTATTGTTATTTTTGTTGTTTCTATTAATAAAAAATTATAATATGCTTATTTTGAGAGTTCTACATTTTTGCATCATCATTCCCATATTCTCATCATGGGAAAATTTACTTACTCAAAACACTTAAGAGGAATACAGTCAACAACTATATTAAACCCTTAGGGGTCTGAGGCCTTTCTGATGACCTGCAGTAATTCATCTCTCTTCTTAAATTTGTGTAAATTTTAAATCTTTACCATTATAGTAGCTAATAAATTTTGTTTATTTATGTAAAGCCTAAACTGGACTTTCATAATGTGGCTGATGTACATACTATGTTAGATTCATGTGTGACTTTTAAACTTATGTCAAAGAACACATACAAAAAATACAATTTCAAACTCTAGCAGAAAAGCAGAGAAAAGTGGAGAATAAACAAACCTGGTAGATTGTTTTGGATGCAAAAGTGAGTTCAAGAAAGTCTTGGGTGTGTGCCCATAGCAAAACAACTGAATTACAACATTCAAGAAAGACCTTTTATATTTTGACTGATGTGGGTAAAGTTCAATTTAATTAAATTTTATTTGTATAGCGCTTTTAACAATTGCCACTGTCGCAAAGCAGCTCTACACAGTCAAAAGAATTATTTATGTTTGTATGAAATGTGAATGTGTATGAATCAAAATGATAAGATTGTCCCTGATGAGCAAGCTGAGGACGACGGCGACGGTGGCAAGGAAAAACTCCCTGAGATTTCGCGAATGCACGGGTAACATGAGCGGGTAATATGTTAGTGCAGTGCTATGTTAACCAGTTACTACTAATCAGCGTGAGAATACCAGTCGATCGCTCAACACTAACAGAAAATAGAAAGCGATCACTTACTTCCCATGTACGCACACTGTAACCCAGTACAGACTCGACATCAACTTCCTACATTAACACAGAACTAACTAGAAGGAAGCTGCTGAACTCTCCATCTTCTCATATGTGCTGCGTCTCACTATCTGCCTGCTGTATAGCTCCGCCTCCTCGTGACATCGCAGTCACGCTGCAACTCTGATTGGGCAGGATCTTCTGGGTCTTAAAGAGAACCGGGCCTTTTGTACAGTAAGCAACCTCTAATGGATGTAGGACACTTTCAGTATCTTGCACAGTCCTGCAAGATACTGATGACCCAATCATCTGCAGGTCTAATCTAGACCTAATCCATACCTTAGTAATCTTTATTTTGGATTAAGGTTACGGGCACAACTGATGGGACTGGCTTGGATGATGTGTTATTGCCTTGGCAACATTTAAGGTTTATTTAATTGTAACGTTTTATACCATCTAATATTTGTATATAGTTTTATTCAGTATGAAATAAATTTAGATGTATACAGTTTACTTTTTGGTGTATACAATGTACAAATATATACAAATTCATCTTAAATTTGAGTTTTTCTTCAGGAGTTTTTTTTTTTTTATATGATCAAATATTTTTAATCATTAAACATATTCCTTTATCTTCCGGCAATTTACGTTACATATACATCTTGGCAATATAGCTAAAAAAATAATTATTTAATATTTAATAATTATTGAAATTAGGTTTATTGCAATAATGAATACATTTTAACAGTTTGAATTAAACAATTCAAATAAAAAATTATTTAAATAGTCCAACACAACTAATAATAAGTGTTAACACAAAAGTCAACACAAAATGCTACTTTTAATGATTATTCTTACCTTAAGGCCTCCAGCACCGATCGGTGCATAGGGCAACGAGTGTTCTCCATTGAAGAGAATATTCGTTGTTTTCGTAGCGGTTGTTTGTTTTTTTTTTTTGTTTTTTTACGAGGCGGGTTGCTAGCCCAACGCCCAACCCTTCTCCTTTCTCATCCGGCACTTGAGAACCGGCAACAGCGGAGTTCTAGACCTCCGGCTGCGAGAAGTTACAGCCTCACCCGGGAACCGAACCAGCGATCTCCAGATGATAGGGCGAGCAGTAATACTGCGCCACTCGGAGGCCCTTAATGATTATTACAGGATCAGAATTATTCAACCCTGTGATGAGAAACATCTTCAGTACTTAGTAGAGCCCCCTGTGGCTATTTAGACCTGCTGCAAACATGATGTATAGCCAGATACTAGCTTCTGGCAATGTGTCTGAGGGATCATCTTCTTGGATTTGTGTGCTGCTTTTTTTTTTCAAATACCAACAAAGATTTTCTATTGGATTCAAATCAGGTGATAGCCACTCTAGAAACCCTCCAGGACTTCATCTGAAACCAAGCCTTGGTGGACTTTGAAATACGCTTGAGATTATTGTCCTGTTGAAAGGTCCAGTGACACGAAGTTTCAGCTTCCTCACACTGGATTCATAATTTTGTTTCATGAGAACATAATTACAACTTCTGTCTTTTTATATGGTGTTGATCATATTGGAGCTGACTTTTATTGTGTTTTAGGGTCAGTAGCAGGGTACATCTTGGGGTGACCTTGTGAACAGTGTTCAGTATGCACCTTATAGTGCAGAGTGAAACTTCAGATGGCAAAAAACTTGCGAAAACCCTAGGTACTTAAAGTCCTGCGCCTTCTTTACCTCTGCTCCATGTAGCCTCATCATTTCACTTGGGTCCTTCTCATTCACATACATGTATTGCGTCTTGGTGCGGCTAACCTACATTCCACTGCTTTCTAGAGCATACCTCCACCTCTCTAGATTTTCCGACCCTATTCCCTGCTCTCGCTACAAAGCACAATGTCATCTGCAAACAGAAATGTCCATGGAAACTCCTGTCTAACCTTATCCATCATCCTGTCCATCACCAGAGTAAACAAGAAGGGGCTCAGAGCCAATCCATGATGCAGACCAAGCCCACTTTGAACTTTTCCATCACACCTACAGGACGTCTCACCACTGTTTTACTGCTCTCATGCATGTCCTGCACCATTCCATATATACTTGCCAATCCAGACTCCCTATTACCTTCTCTGTACTTCTCCATCTGCATTCTCAAAGAAAATACTGCATATGTTGTAATCTTTCTAGAGTTAAACCATATTGCTGCTCACAAATGCTCACCTCTGCTCTTTACCTAGCTTACACTACTCTTCTCCTCTATCCCTCTGGGATCCTCTCACTCCCCATGATGTTATTGTTGTTGGTCTTTCAGCTGCTCCCGGCAAGAGGTCGCCACAGCGGAATATCCAGTCCGCACAACAACTTGGCACAGGTTTTACACCGGATTCCCTACCTGACGCAACCCTCCCATTTTTTCCAGGCTTGGGACCGGCACTGCATCCAGTTGCTAGGGGGTTTGGGAACTGGCTAGGAATCGAACCCGGGCCTTCCGCATGGCAGACGTATTGTAATACAGTATTATTAGTAATACAGTAGTGTTTTTGCTACGTTGAAATTAATCAGGCCCAACCCAGGTGCTCCACAATGTAACGGGGTAGGAACAGACAGACTGCCAAGCCTTACACATTTTTAATGTGTAAATATTAGGTGGTGGTACTTGCTTTTCTCCCTGAATCAGCATGATTCACTTTCTCCTTCTGCATCAGTTCAGACCTCTGCAAG
>JAQMYL010000002.1:13154913-13165829 GCA_030014365.1 Clarias pachynema | reverse complement strand
CATTTAGCACATTTTTCTTCATGTTGTGATTCAGAATAGAATGTGCAGGGTGTCCAATGCATTTATGTGATTTAAATAAAAAGTTATTATATGGATATGGAGTTTTACTCACTTTTTTCCAACACACTGCTATTATTTTGAACATCACTGTATGCGTGCGGCTGTGCTATGAGCTATGCAGCAAAATCTCATGTGAGGGCCTTGTACCACACCTGAGGCCCAGACTCTCAGACATTCTGATGGCAGCAGATTCCAACATGTCTACCATTTTTCAGTTTTTGAACCTGTTTCAAGCACAAACAGGTGCTTGTCCCACTCATCATTGCCTGCAGCATTGTGTGTGTGTTGTGCGTGTGTGCATAGTGTAGTGTATGTACAGTATGTGTGTGTGTGTGTGTGTGTCTGTGTAGGATGTGCTTAATCTGCTTTGCAACCAGTTCATCAACCGTTCACTAATTCAGCTGTGTAGGTGTATGACTAGCATCCATTCCCACGTGCAGATATTCTCCAGGCAATAAAAATGCTTGTGGTGAAATTGATTTGGCCGGTTTTATTGACTTGATCCATCAATCTAGAAGGTTCTTTCCACAAATGTATCCAGAAAGAACATAGCATGTGATGTGATATGAATTAAGAGCTGTGGCTAGAACAAAATAGGAGATAAGGTGCTACATAACTTCTTGTTTTTCTTTGATTGCTTGCTTGCTTGATTATTAATTTATTTAACAGAATTTCATTTTGCTAAATGAAAGATTTACTTCATTTACATATGAGTAATACTTCATTTACATATACATTACTATAAGTGATATACCAAAAATGCGAAAAGCATAAACCCAACTGATGAGAGATTCATAGTACTGGTTTGCATTGAGCATGTCAGTGTGTCTATTTCTATCCAAAAGACTTTGGAAAGATATACTTTAAATCAGTTTTAAATGCATTTTTCCCCCCTAGAGATTTGTAGAGTTTTGCATTAGGCTTTCAAGGTGAGACAAAGATTCATAAAATGTGCAAACAAATATGAAAAACTGTAATAAAATTAAACAAAATGAGTCCTTTGCATTCACACAAATGGTAACATTTGGTTTGTTTTTTATTGGCCCTGGAAGAATGGTTTTCCTGTATTGTCCAGTAGAGACCACACTAACATGGATCAGAACCCACTTTACACTTGATATCACAGAAGTTCTTGGGATATGATCTATGCTGAATAGGAGAAGTTGCCATCATCTCATGGCTGAATATACGTATACAGATGCCACTGGTGACCTTCTGGATCAAGAAAAAATGCAGTCTCATTTAAGGCTAAACAGTTTTTGATGCCTTTTTCTACTGCTTACGCAATGCATCTTGCTGAAAAAATTTGATTATGTACATTGGGAAAATGTCTGATATCAGCATTCTATTAATTATGCATTAAATGCAATGTTTAACCTGGTAGGTCCCAGCTGTGCAGCAGTGGTCTATAGAACTACAGACCATTATAATATAAACTACTACACCAAAACAGTGTACATAAATTGCTAAACGTTCTTACCAGATGGAAATTAGCAGGAAAGTAAATTTAGTTTATCTGTTTGGAGTAAGTTAACAAATGTCCTGAAGCTATAACCTGCTTGCTAATAGGTTTACTTAAACCTTGAGTTTTTCCTCTCCTCTAGCTGAAACCTGCACATTGAAGGAAGTTTCAGACATTGGTGTATCCTTTTCATAAATAGACTTACAATTGAGGCACAAATAATCTGCAGACTTTTCAGAAGAGGGGTAAAATACCCTGGATGTGTTTATCAGATGGTTACTGTTTCTGCACAATTGATTTTTCCTTTTTTAAAATTATTTTGTAGCAAAGGGCATGTGACATTATTGTGGCATGTGTGATTCTCTACAACATTGTCACAAATAGAGAACAATTTACACAACCAGTGAATGACCCTGATACTGATCCTGAATACCCTACTGATGCCAGAAATGAAGAAGCAGTAAGAGACACTATTTTCCCCGTCACCTCCCTAGTGTCAAATAAGGACAATTAGGATTTTTATTTCATGAATCTTCTTCATATCCTCCAAGTACAAATGTTGTACAGTAGTTACTATGTTTATGCCCCCAGACAAGTGAAATCAATAATTGCTGGGCACATTAAGAACCTTTGACTGATGATCAAAAAGTTATATGTCCAGTCTTTGAAAAGAATTGTGCATTGATGTCTGTTATGGCAGAATGTACCAGCAGACAGATTACACCATCAGCACCTGGAAGATGATTAAATTATTAAATAAAAAATATTATGATTTCTGAAGGAAACCAAGTATCTGAAAAGTATGAACAGTATGTAACAGTTTTGGAATTGCTGGAATTGAGACAAATGCAAGAAACTCCAGGTAATTATTTTGAAGGTTTATTGTAAATTGCTGTACAAATATGGCACAGGAATAGTGAAGAGAGAAAATAATAATAGACAAACATGTGGCAATGAATAACGTGGCTTGAGATAAGCAGGAATGGGTCGTGACATTAATACAAAATTGTAGAATCAATGTGCCAAGTTGTATTGAAGATGGATGAGTTGTCTCATGGAGGCAACACCAAACACAGAATAAATGTCATATACTGTATCATTAATTACAAATAACAAACTTCTTATGTAGGCCCTTGTCTCTTGGGGATGGTTGGGTCAGACAAGCTTTCTGCTAAAGATGTTCTCAGCAACAAGATGCCCACAATTTTGGCTGAGGGTAATCTCGGTAAAGTCATGTTAGAGGTGGATGCTCACCATTTTTTAGAGCCTCAGAAGAAGACTTTAAAGACTTTTGTATATAAAGAAACTTAGATATTCCTTTAAAAATACCCAAACAACTGAAAGATATATATTGAAAGTAACTAATGAATAATGCTCAATTAAATTGGGGGAAACTAAACAGTTTTAATATATTTTTTGTATATTTCATCTTGAGTTGCTGTCAAGAAAGTTTTGTGGCAGCTGCACCTGTGAATAGAATAGAATAGAATCATGTTCAAAAATGAGTAACCGCTCTTTTAATTCATTTTTTTTGTGTGTGTAAAACTTCCGGGCATGCTTCTATGTTTTTCTTATACAGAAAAGGGTTTCTACTGGCAACCCTTCCAAACAAAATGTACTTGTTCTAATTGTGCTGCCATGACTTTTTAACATGTTCAGTGTAGCCTGGATCTGATATGTAACTCTTTCTTTTTTTGTATTTTTCTTAGCATTTTATGGTTGCCTTGGGGTGATTGTGCTGTCCAGTCCTGGGAAGATTGTCAACCGTCTTGAATGCTTTCCACTTGTGGATAATTGTTTTTACTTTAGAATGTTGAACTCCAAATTGTTTCAAACTCTTTCCAGATTGATGTGCAGCAACAGTTGCCTCTCTAAAAGCATTGCTTATGTCTTTCCCTTTTGGCATTGTGCTAACACACACTTGAAAGCTCCAGACCAACAAACTGCCAAAACTTCTGCTCATCTGCACACCTTATGAATAGCAGCTCCTGGCTTCAACTTACACTCTTAAATCCTGTGGAAGAAGTAAAGGGTTGCTTATTATTGCATTCATGTTTGTTCTTTTTGATTACAATTGTTTTTATTTTATTTTAAAACAATATCCATTTATATCCATTTTTTTTTTTTACTGATTTTGATTTTTAATTTTTTTTTTTAGGAAAAATGTCCAATTATTTATTTGCCAAATATAAAGACACAGCCATTTGACTTTTTAGCACTTGTCCATTTTGCCATAGGAATATAGATTGGGGGCTCTTCTGCTACATACAGCACCTTGCAAAAGTAATCAAAACCCTCTGACTTTTTACTGTTAAAAGAAAGCCATAAGAATCCTGTTTGCAAATTGCGACAAGCCATGTGGAACTGCAAACGAGACTTCTTATGGCTTTCTTTCAACAATGGCTTTTTTTTTGCCACTCTTCTATAAAGGCCAAATTTGTGGAGTGCACAACTAATAGTTATCATGTGGACACCTGAGCTGTGGAGATCTGAAGCTCCTCCAGAGTTACCATGGCTGCTTCTCTGATTAATGATCTCAGATTAATGTGACAAGATTTGATATGAGGGATATGAATACTTTTGCAAGGCATTGTACACCATAGTGCTCCCTGTATAACTCTCACATTTTTTTGGCTTCACTGCCTGCTCACTTACTCTAGGGTTTACTTATTATGCGAATATGCATAGACAATTACTATTTGAATCAATATCACTATAAAGTGTCTTTATGCCTTAACTAAAAATTGAGATGTTCCATTTAACTTCATATTTACATTATGAACTAGGCTGTTAGAAATGTATGTTGTAAGCTCCAGCACTTTTTATAAATTAACTGCATACTAACAATTGACCAGCAATTTGCAAAATATGTCCACCCTGTCATGGATAAATAAAAAATAGTTTAAATACATTTTCATAGCATAATGATTATAAAATGTGCTTTTTTAGAAATATATATTGTCCTGTTCTTAATAAAAATAAAAATCTGTTAATAATAATAATAAAAATAACAATAATAATAAAATCAATAGAAATGCACATGTCCACCCTGTCATCAATGTGTAAAGTTAGCATTTCATGAGCACATGGTGAACCCTCAGTTACCGAAATGATAAAATTTTGAAGGTGACTGTGTACTGTTTATTAAATCTATTTGGAATTTCTAAAAAGTTTATATATTTTTCAATATTTACTATGACAGGGTGGGCATGTTAACCTTGATAGCATCAAACTACAAACATGATATGTTACAAATTAGGACATATAAGTGTAAATGTACTTTCAGCAGTTGTTTCAACCTCCATCTAGAAAAAAAACAAAAGGATGGTCATGATGTCATTGACTACATTGGGAATTTTTTTTTTTACAAAGGGGGGCAGTTTCCCCCAAAATTACAGAGATACATACTATATGTTTATTATTATTATAAAGTAAAGAAGAATTACTTGTTTTATTAAATACTTTTTTGGGTACAATAAGAACATATGAAAAGTATTTTAATTTTGGGTCTTTTAACCTTCTGTTCTCGCTGAAATTTGAAGAGCACCATGTGGGACATGACAAATTCAAATTCACCAAATTAAAGAAAATGGTATAAAATTAGGGAAACACATTTCACTTAATGGACTGATCTTTGACTAAATGATAAGTCACTTACAATTAATAGTATGTTCATGATAACTTTCTGATACTGATGAGGACACTACAAGCACTTTATAGTGATACTGACCCATTACACTGTGGGTCACTTTGTCATCACTATATACAATTGCAGATCAATGGTTGCACTGCATTTCATTTAGAATTTAAGTCATTTATTTCCTTTGTCTTATTCCCACAGTTTACTATATATTACTTGTGACTTATACTAATGTACTATATGTGAGCGCTACACCATGCAATTACAACCACTAACCTGTCTTTGTCTTTTTTTGTTACTGTCCTCATTACTACTGGATGTGAACCAGATTCCTTTAGAATTTCCTTTAGGATCAATAAAGTCAAATCAGTATCTATCTATCTATCTATCTATCTATCTATCTATCTATCTATCTGCATTTTGTTAATGTAAGATACTTACGATAAAATATGGAGAATAATTTTTTTTACAGTATTGTTTGTTTATTCCATGTTATGCTATATCTGCAAATTTAACAAGTCAGTAAAATATATGATTCAACTTAACTGACATGCATGATGTCTAACCCCACCCCCAAGAACAGTATTTCCAGGAATCCCCTTTATAATTTCCCAAGGGATTCCTGGGAAAACTGGACCCCGGGGACAGGGAAGTGTGTAGTAGACAAAAAAAAAAAATCCACAAATAAGTAAACAATAGCTATAAAATATGTTTTCATTTTTTTATTTGACAGAAGCTTTTATCCAACTGAACCAAAAAAAAAAATTATGGACTTAACAACAGACAGTGCTGGGATTTGAACTCTCAATTTTCTGGTTAGTAGCTTAGATCCTTAAATAGTAAGCTTCTACTCAATACTGCAGTCTCAATACTGTGTAGCGACCTTTTTTAATCTTTTTGAAAAATGTATGTACATTCTGCAGTCTACATTTTATAAAATCTGGCTAATAAAAAGTAATTACAAATGCCGATGTGTGTTTACAGCAGCAGTATTCCTCTTCCCGTGCTACAGTGCTTCATCTCAGACTCCCAACTGACCAGAGATGCAGCACTGCACCTTGGGCCTAAGGACTCATTCACATTTACACTCATTTTCTGTGCAGGTAACACACATTCACATCCTTGTGAATGTTGAGAGTAGGCACAGTTTACCCAGGTTGTTTATATATTACAACCAACATCAAGCAAGCAAGGCTCCTTAATCAAAAGTACCATGAGTCAAGAATGTGAAACAAAACAGAAAACTTTAACACTGATTTGTCCTATTCATACTTGTGTTTATAGTGACATGGTCTACATTTTCTTGCCATCTTTAAGTCACCTATAAAAAATATGAAGTTCAATTTGTTAAATGAATCTATTAGTGTGTGTGTGTGTGTGTGTGTGTGTTAGAGAGAGAGAGAGAGAGAGAGAATATTGTGAAAGTCTGATATCCCAGACTGGGTACATTTGCAGCATATTATTTTATCATTTTGTCTTTTCATTGCCTGTATTGGTCTACAAGAAATGTTTGTCATGTCTGCATTGAAAAAGGACTCATAAACTTGTAATATCACTTGTAATATAAAGGTATAAACTTGTAATTTCACTTATGTTGTAAATGAAATTAAACTAGATTTTGATTATATAAGATACATAGCTCCCCTAGTAGAAACTGCAGAGTATTTACTTTACCCAAAGAGCAGAAAATTACACAAAATGCAACAACAACGACAAAAAAGTCCTGGGCCATTTTTGAGCATTCTCCAAGACACAGGAGGTTTTGATTGCCTCAGCTACTACATCTGGAGTCTCCTTGAGTCCATATAAGGAATTCTGAAGGAATCTTATTTTGGGATAATGGAAAATGTAGCTGTGGTTGTGATAAACACTCTTTCAACCTCTTATGGCTAGAGATTGTGGGAGCAGATAATTTGTCACGGCTAAGCGTAGCTGTCCCTCCCCTTCTGTCTCCCTGTGCAGACTGCATACATTCCCTTTTCTAGTCACAGTCTGCTGCAGTCTGACATAAAAGGCAAAAAGGAGCGAAGGTAATGGAGACGCCAAGAAATGAAGTCATGGCCATTGCCGAAAGGCTAAATAACATATAATGGCATTACTGAACAACATTATACCTGAGTTTTACTTGTGACTTGCCCATAATCATAAACAAACCATGGCATGCATGCAGTTGTAAAGATTATGATTTTGTATGTAAGCACTGGCCATTAATGTAAGCACTGGCCATCTTATTTAACTTAGCCAGTTCTTATTCACATATAACCACATCATTTTTATAGATTGAATAGATGAATATGCTAAATCATACACTTATAAAAAAAAACTAGTATCCATATAGCAACCAGTTATCTAAGCCTATGCTTAAAGTGAGTATATCTTTGGGATATACTGAAAGTAAAACTAATATACCAAATAACAACATACGCTGAAATTTGTACTTTGGTTTCATCATCAGTATCGCTGTAATGCTGGCCGAATGTACAAATAAAATGTTTGTTGGTTGCTAGTAGTGGACAATAACAACTGAATTTGAACTACTTATATACAGTATATGTATTGAGTATATATATAAATATATATATGTATGTATGTGTGTGTGTGAGAGAGCAAGAGAGAAAGAGAGAGAGACGTATAGTAAATGAGATTTACTGCTGTTCAAGTATCAGACTTGGGTTGGTGCAAAGGGTTCACGTCCACCAACATGGGAAATGCAGTGTTTACATAGTCACCGACACTGTGGTGATAATGTAGAGCAAAAGCGCTTGCACATGCAAACATTGCCTTTTAAGGTAATATTTTTCATTTCTCTTCATCTCCTCAAATAGTCATAATGAGAACCATGAAGGGTACATGGTGCTGGTTTTCTGATGTTGTGTTCTGATCTTATTCGCTCATACATTTCTTTTTTTAGGATCATTAAATGTACTTTATTTACACTGATGTTCTATTTCTGAGTGATCTTTAGCTGTCTTTAACTAAAGTGCTAGAAAGTCTATATTTCCCTTCTTATCCAGTCACAGTCTCTCAGGTTTAAATAAGAGACCTATAGCTTGTAAAACATTTTACAAATAATGGGTGTAATGTCAAAATGACAAAAGATGTTAGTGTTAAGATCCTGAGCAGATTGCTTAAATGGAAATAATCAGAACTTGATGTGACTAAATGTGATCCTGTTTGTAAAAAAACAGCTATAGCCATTTGCTTGAGTCACTGTTCTCTACATACATATATGGAGAATGATTTTATGTAGTAAGCAGTGATTCACCAAAAAAAAAAAAAAAAACAGGGTCACTTATATGTGTGGAAACAATCCAAAATTTACACACATAACTTACACTCATAATCTTATCTTCAGAGGCTGAGAACAAGCATAAGCCATTTAAAAAAAATTTGGGCTATATGTTGGGCAATCCCAAGTCCCAAATGAAAACCCCAGCCCACTTTTTGTTCATGTGAAAGTGACCCTGGGATCAGGGATCTGAAGGAGGTTGGGAAGAGGGGGTGGGGGGTGGGGGGGGACAAGTGACAGTAAGGGAAAACCAGGGCTTTTAGGTCATGTGAAAGCACTTGGGTCTGATGGGTCCCAGACTTCTAGAAAAATAAAGTGCTTCCTCTGTCTCCTTCACAGTTTCCAGTTTATGAACTTAATCCAAGTCACTGTCTAATACATTAATCTGTTAAATATACACTCACATTTAACAATACATATATCAATAAAATATAAGGAATAACACTGTCACTAAATGATTTACCCATTATTTGACAGCAACCATTTATTAAGAAGCATTTCCAAATATTCAGTACCTTTTTTGCTTGGAGAGAAACAAGTTTTGGTTTGCACACTAAGATGCCGACACTGTTTTTGTTGTACTAGTCCCCCTCAATCTTTTCTGAACCTAGGGTGGAGACCCCTATATAACTTTTTATAATTGGTAATAATATTAATATTATTCATCATTATAAAAGTTTGATATTTTATTCGTATTGTAATGCTATTTATTTTATCTTTGATTTCTTCAACAAAAATCTATTTAGCTTTAAAACTATTTTAAGTTGATACAGTATGTAACCTGCTTGCTATATTTGTTTTATTCATACAATAAACCTTTAGAAAATTGAGGTATTAAATCACAACTTCAAGTGCATTAATAACTTGGTTTAAGTGCATTTGCAAGCTTGGCATACCTGATATGGATCACAATGCCAGATTAAAAAAAGGATTGGAAACATATTCAATTTGTTAACATACTCAAATTTTAAATATTCATTTTATACATTTACCAACATTAATCATACTATGTAAAAAGTCATAGCAATGTAATGTTTATAAGGAAAACTTACCTTAGACTGTTCCATTGCAGAGAAGGGACTTTATAAAGCTCTGTCATCGACACAAAGCCTAGGATGAAAGGAGCTGCTGCCTGGACAAATGTGAGATTAGTGGAGGTATGTGAAAGAGTAGACTATGCCAGCTGTTCACTTCAAATCGACACTACTGTCTACTGTCTGTACTGAGGGAGTTTTCCAAGAAAACCTCTCTTTTGAAGCATGCATTACTTGGGGAGCAAAACCTTTTCTTTTACCTTATATGAGGCAAGAGGCAAGCATATATTAATAGCAAGCAAAAAGGGAAATCCTCCAGATGACTGTGATTGGCTCCATGTGTGTGAGCCTCCATGACCCTAGACACTGACCTACAATGTTCAATTGGGAGAGGATGTGGAGTGTTGCTATTGGGGAGGAGCACTCAAGATGGAGGTGGATCTGTTTTTCCGGCTATGGAAGGCACAATTGACGATTTTCATATTTCTTCTAAATTTGGAGATTTCTGCACATGCGAGTGTCTTGGCAGTCCTGACTGTGAGCACACACGGAAAACATTAACAGAGCTATCACTGCATTTTCAATACAGAAACAAACACTTTTTAAAGTATATAAAAATGTACTGTAATTCCAATATGTCTCATTATTGCTTTTATGAAATTTACAGGCAGTTGATGATTACTTATTTTCCACTAACATATTCATGTTATATTCATGTTACTGTAGATACCTATTACTGTACTTCAATAATAGCTTTTTAATTGTTTTAGACATAAATTAAGACACAGTATCAACATTTACAGCATTACCAAACAAGGACACAATCTTTAATAGACTAAATACTAATACTAAAATGACTTTGACTAAAATTCTCTGTACAATCTAAAAGACAATGTATATAAAAATTATATTTTTACTAATGAAACCAAAATGTATTTCAGTTAAAAAAAAAAAAGAAAAATATTTCCATTTAATTAACATAGTTCTGTTGACAAATTGATGTTACTTCAAACTGTCGGACAGTGGTGCTGGATTTTTTCACAATTTGTCTAAATTCTATAGTATAAGCTTTGCGTGTCTGTGTATATCAGGATACTATCATCTTAAAAACATTGCAAGAATTACATGTTTTGTTTCCAATCAAGACTTGGAGAAACTTGTCCATGCCTTTATCACCAGCAGGGTGGATTATTGTAACGGTCTCCTCACCGGCCTTCCCAAGAAGACCATTAGACAGCTGCAGCTCATCCAGAACGCTGCCGCCAGGATTCTAACTAGAACCAGAAAATCTGAGCCCATCACACCAGTCCTCAGGTCCTTACACTGGCTTCCTGTAACATTTAGGATAGATTTTAAGTACTTTTACTCGTTTATAAATCACTCAATGGCCTGGGACCTAAATACATTGCAGATATGCTCACTGAATATAAA
>JAQMYL010000002.1:13098692-13114831 GCA_030014365.1 Clarias pachynema | reverse complement strand
AAATTACTTGTTTTTTTAAGGCAACCGGTTTCCTCAAATTTTTTAAGTAAACTCAACTTATCCGGGTTTACAGTGTATTTGAATTAATGTATTTCCTGATGGCTGACTTGTAATAGAGACTACTCAGTACATTTAATGTCTTATGACCCTTTCTGATGTACTTTTGTTTGCTCCTGATACTCATTGTTGTCAGAAGATGTCTCATTAAGTGATATCTGTAATATTGTCTTCTGTTTTAGTTATTTTCTTTCTTGTTTATTGTAGGAGCTGAGGTTCTCTGACGGATTTGTCTTCTTCGCTGTGGTGGTGGAAAATATCAGGATGTCATCTAGATACACAAAGACAAATTGGTTTACCATATCTTTCAGTACATCATTGACTAGGGCCTGGAAGACAACGGGGGCATTGGTCAGACCAAACGGTAGGATCCGTATTCAAAGTGTCCCGCGGTTGTGTTGAAAGCTGTCTTCCACTCATCTCCCTCCCGAATGCGGATAAAGTGGTAAGCATTGCGTAGGTCAAGCTTGGTGAAGACCTTGCCTCCCTGCAAGAGTTTGAAAGCTGAAGACATAAGAGGGAGGGGATACCTGTTCTTAACAGTGATGTCATTCAACCCATGATAATCAATACAAGGACGCAGGGAGCCATCTTTTTTTTGACAAAGAAGAACCCCACACCCGCAGGAGAGGAGGAGGGATGGACCGCTGGATGGATAAGGCCGGCTTTGAGGGATTTGTTAATATATATGTCCATGACCTCACTTGCAGGAAAGGGAATATTAATGACCCTTGCACGGAGAAGTGCCTGGGAGGAGCTCAATAGCACAATCGTAAGGGCGGTATGGAAGCAAGGACATGGCCTGGGATGTGCTGAACACCAGACGCAGGTCATGGTACTCTGTCGGGACCCCAAACAGATCAGCAACCTCCACCTGCAACACAGGACAAACAGAACCAGAAAAAGGGGCAGGACAATTTTGGCTCCAGGATAAAACAGAATTTCCAGACCAATCCACGTGAGAGCCATGTTGTACCAACCAGGGGTTCCCCAAACTATAGGAGCATTAGGAGAGTCCGGAGGGTACAATGTGGTTACCTCACGGTGATTGCCCGAAACCACTAGGCTAATCTTGGGTGTCTAATGAGAAACAGTTGTAATCAAGGTCCCATTTAGGGATCAGGCAGGGATAGGTTCAGGCAAAGGGATGGCTGGAATACCCAACCGTGTGGCTATTGAGCTGTCCATGAAGTTACCCTCAGCCCCTGAATCAACCAAGGCTGAAAATGACTCTGAAGTCTCCCTGGACCAATACAGATAGAAGGGTGCAAGAGGAGGGGGATTGTGAAAAAGAAATAGCGCTCACCAGGATCCCCCACTTCACTGGTGAGCCTTGGCTTTTGCTGGACAGGCTGTGGTAAAATTACCTGGTTTTCCACAATAGAGACACAGGCCCCTGGTCAGACGCTGTTGTTTCTCCTCGGGTGTTAGTCGAAGGTGTCCCACCTGCATGGGCTTAGGTTCTGGTAAGTCAATGGTCGCCAAAGGACAGTGGGAACCCTCTATCTTGCTAGAGGAATGGACCATCCGGCGCTGGTGCCAACGACAAAGTCGAGCCTCGATGCGAAGTGCCAGGTTGATGAGGTCTTTAAAGTCGTGAATAGCAAGTTCATCCTGTATGTCCTCCTCCGGCCTGGCCCGGAACATTGCCCGACAGGCTCCCTCATTCCAGTCACAGGTCTTGAACTTGAACTTGAACAGACAAACTCTGTGACTGAGCGACCTCCCTGACGAAGCTGTGCGAGCTGGTCCACTGCCTCCTGTCCTCTGGCAGACCGGTCAAAAAGTCTCATCATCTCCTGGCGAAGACCATTAAATGAATCACAGCATGGGGCTCTGGATTCCCAGAAAGAAGTTCTTCAATCACAAGCCTTGCCAGTAAGGAGTGTCAAAACGATGCCTCCCTTGTCTCTTCTGCCGCGAACGTGCGTGGCTGGAGGGGAAACACTACAGAACATTATGTCAAAAAGGCTTGACAGGAGTTGGGGTCCCCGTCATAGGGAGGTGGATTGTTGCAGCGGGCTTCATGCTCAGCGGGGAAGGAAAGGTAGGCAGAACCTCCCTAAGCTCCCTCGTGCTCGAGGAGTGAGGTCCACCACTTGATTGGTGAGGAATTCAACCTTCCTCGTGGTGCTGGTCAACCGGGTCTCGTGCTGGCCCAGAAGCACCCCCTGTTGGGCCACTGCCGATCTGATGGGATCTGGACCTGCTGCATCCATCTTGGTCAGATCATTCTGTCAGGGAATCAGAATGGACACAAATGCAGGTTTCCTCCAAGATTTTATTAGTACCAAAAATTTATTAGTACCAAAAATACCTTGATTCATGCAATTTTTTTGGATGGGGGGGATGAAAAAACAAACCGGAAAATACTGACCAGGAGCCAAAATAAGAAATCATATATGCAGGACTAGACTGGAAAGGAGGCAGGCAAGCGGCTGCCGACATGGAACAACGATCTGACGCAGGACAACAGACGAGAGGGAATAAATAGAGCGAATAATTACAACGAAATCAAGTGGGGCAGGTGAGTGAAATCATCTTAATAGAACAATAGAGAGGAAGTGGGAGGGATGATAGTGACGTCACAGAGACACAGGCACGTGGTGAAGGATCAAAACAAACACCATGTGCTCGAATAGACATGTAAAAAACACGGGACACAAGGGGAAAGGGAATCATGCCAGGGATCAGACACATGATGCATAACTACCATCACCATGGCGACCTGATGTCATTTCCATTGTGGCATGCGCTGTTCCTTCATATTATGTTATATTCTGTTATTAACATAAAACACATCTTGTTTCCGTATTTTATTGTATATTCATTCTATTTACAGTATATAATGTATTTATATTTCGGTAATATATAAATAGTAAACCTTATCTTACTACTGTACAGCTGTTGAAAAATGTTGTAAGTGTGGATGTGCTACACTGACTAAACACAAGTATGATAAACAAAAAGAATAAAAATAGAAATGTTTAAAGCACTAACAACTGTAGACAACATTTACACTCTCACATCACTTGTTTTTATTTTAGATTCTTAGACTCGCGAATCGTTTCTGAAACCTATTGAGCACCCGTGGGGCATCCTCAAGGTGAAGGTGGCGAAGTGCCATGTGTGTAACACAGCTCCATGATATCATTATGGAGGAATGGAAGAGGATCCCAGAAACAACATGTGCAGGTCTGGTAAATTACCTGCCCAGGACTATTAAGGTTGTGCTAGATAACAATGGTGCTCACACAAAATAATGACATTTTGGACATGTTCACTTTAGGGTGCACTCATTTTCGTTGGCAGTTATTTAAACAATATAGTCTGCATGTTGAGTTATTGTTAGAGGACAGTAAATCTGTACTGCTATTGTCCACTCTAAAGCATATCCAATTTTTATGTCTATAGTATTGACCCTTGAGAACATATAATAACGTCATGTTACAGTATATGTGAAATGTGAGGGGTGTACTCTCTTTTGTGAGGGTGTATTCACTTTTGTGAGATACTGTACATACAGTGTGTCTCAAAAAATTATATTGTGACAAAGTTAGTTTTCTTTTGTAATTCAATTAAAATAGTAAAACTTTCAGATTTTCTAGATTCCTTACATGAAAAAGTGACCTGAGCATTGTTAACATGCACACTAATGAATGTGAGTGGCAAAGACGATCGGTTGAGGGGTCGCCACAGCGGACCAACTGACCCGTACACAACTTGGCACAATAGGAAAAATAATTATTTGATCCCCTGCCGATTTTGAAGTTTGCCTACTTACAAATAAATGAAGGGTCTATAATTTTTGTTACAGGTTTATTGTAAAGAATAGGGACAGAATATCAACCAAAAATCCAGAAAAAACACATGATACAAAGGTTATAAATTGATCTTCATTTCAATGAGGAAAATAATTATTTGTTCCCCAAGTGAAACATGACTTAGTACTTGGGGAAAAAACCCTTGTTGGCAATTACAGAGGTAAGACGTAGTTGGTTACCAGGTTTGCACACATCTCAGGATTTTCTCTAAATCCTTAAGGTTTCTTGCCTGTTGCTTGGCAACTTGAAGTTTCAGCTCCGTCAGTAAATTGTCTATAGGATTAAGGTCTGGAGACTGGCAAGGCCACTCCATGACTTACAGTAATGTGCTTCTTCTTGTTCATCTTTTGTTGCCTACTCAGTATGTTTTGGGTCATTGCCATGCTGAAAGACCCATTCATTACCCATCTTCAGGAGGTTATTTTCCAAAATTTTACAGTACATTTGCTCCTAAATTGGAAGACAAAGTCAAAATAAAAGTCCAAAACATAAAAGGGCTCCAGGGATTATCCCTGACACCTTGGCACTATTGCCTCCAGCTTGCTCTACAACTCTATAACTAAAAAAAAATTTAATTCTATAAATCTGCTTTGTAATAGTGTCCATTGTTAAAAGTGCTACAGTATATAAATAAAATAAAATTGTATTTAATTAAATACTCTTCAACACTTAGGCTGAACACCTCACAATGATATTGAATAATGGAACAGTACCAGAGTGCTGGAGGATTACTCAAACCTCAAGAAACAAAGGTTAAAGCCATCTAAGACTGCCCATGTCCTTTAAAAAAACAAAAAAAACAAGCATGTGCCTTCTGTGGGCTGGCTGGATAATGCTGGGGCTTTGTAACTGACTGTTCCTCTGTAGCCTTCCCACTCTCTGAGTCCACTTGGAAATGTCAATCAGAGCAGGTAGGATGTACTAATGCAGTGGGAATAACATTCAGCAAAACCAAGCAGAAACGCTGACTTCAATTTTGAGAATGGGGCTGGGAGCCATGTTGTCTTGGGACTTTGATGGAAAAGAATACCTTGTTGTGTATGTAAGCAGAAAAAACACAACAGCAAAAACAAGGAGATCCAGGGGATCCTAATAATGTTGCAGATTACTGGACCATACACATTGTTGCTGTTATTTCTAATATTGCTGGGAGATGAAGTACTGTAGATCATCTAACTGGTAATTCAAATAACTTTTTTTAATCTTCACAATTTAGGTTTAAGCATAATCTTTCTACTATTACAAAAACTTTTTTAGAATCTTAAGATGAAAGTTATATATGGATGATATTGTAAGGGCATTTTTAGATTAAAAAAAAAAGTTTTTCATTCCGTTAACCATCGAATTTTACTGTGTAAACTGTTCAACTGAAACATTAAATACTTCTATGTAAAAAAAAAAAATCTTTTTGTATACTGCAGTCAAAAGGATCTGTTTAGGAGAGTTATTCTGAAGTATAATATCACAGTCTCCTAAGCTTCAATATTAGGACCCTAGCTGTTCAGTGTTAATATAAATGCAATACATTTATTTGTCCTGAAGTGCAGACATAAATGTATGCTGATAAAGCTGTTCTGCTCACAGAGGAAACAGGACGTGGCTGCAAAATCAAGAGATGCTATGTCAGGTATCTCAGAATGGTTAACTGCATCCTCTCTAAATTTGCATAGTGGTAAAAGAGTGCGTATTTACAATATTTCACTGCGCACAGAATCCTCTCAACTTGAGTTAAAGTTAAACCTTTATAATCAATGACAACATGTCAAAGGACTATTAAAAGTTTTCTATGCTTAATTTTAGACTTATTAGGCCTTAGCATGCTGTAAAAGTGTACATGCATGCAGTCATCCTTTTACATTTTAGCTACTGTCTAACTTGTTGGAACCAAACTAGAGTCTACATATTAAAGTAAATACACTTTCATATTCCTCTTCTTCTTCTTCTTCGGCAGTATGCCAAAAGGGAGTTTGCTCAGGGTGCCACACATGCTAAAGTCAGAGGTGAAAAGTGGCTAAGGCCATGCTCTGGTTAAATCTTTTGTTAGCCTCCTATATAGCTGCTCTTCCATCACCACTGCATTCACTCTCGTGAGTCACCGCCACCATTCTGGTCATTCAGAGACCAGCTCACCTGGACACTAGGAATTATGTTAATTATGTTGAAATTTATCAGTTTATCATTTAATACTATAATTCCCTTCACACTCAACACCAAGCTGGAACAACTGAAGGAATCTTTGTGTCAGTGGATCTCCAACTTCTGAACTGGTAGACCACAAGCAGTGCAGATGGGTAGACATCCCAGCCTCCTTCAGCCTCCCTCACCATCAGCACTAGAGACTCCCAGAGTTGTGTCCTGAGCAGTGTTGGGGGATGTTACTTTTTAAAGTAACTAATTACATTACAAAATTACTGTCATTAAAAAGTAATCAGTTACATTACAGCATTACCTTCTGGTACAAGTAACTAGTTAGAGTACTTTCCACTGCAGATAATGAAAACTCATTTGTGATTCCTCATGCATGTTGTTTGAGTCTGAGTCTGAGTACTTAGTAGTTAGGCGGATCTAATGCGTTAGATTACTCATTACACCCAACACTGGTCCTGAGCCCGCCTACTAAACTCATTGTACACATATTACTCAGTAGTGTGACCACTACAGACTCCAGTACATGATAGTACTGATAGTGGACTTCAGTACAAAGCAGGAGAAGAACTACCAGTACCCTATCATCAACAAGAGCCCAGTGGAGAGAGTGAAGAACTTCTGGTAACTTGGTGTCCACCACTTGGTGTTCTCGCAGGACCGCATGGTCTCGCATGGTCCAGTCACATCAACACAGTGGTGAAAAGGCAGTGGCAGCATCTCTACCACCTCAGACACTTGAGAGACTTTAGACTGCCCTTCAAGGTGCTTAGAAAATTTTACTCCTGCACCATAGAGAGCACCCTGACGGGAAAATCACAACCTGATTTGGGAATCAGCTCCACAGAGGGTGATGCGATCAGCTAAGTGCATCATCCGTACTGAGCTGCCTGACTTGCACTCAATCTACAGCAAACAGTGCTGGACCAAGGCCAGGAAAATAGTAAAGGACCTCAGCCATCCCAAAGCACATCCACTCCCTGTAGGTCAACACAGAGAGACTGAGGAGAAGCTTCCTCCCGCAGGCTATACAGGATTTCAACCAGAACACTATACAGTGCAAATACAGAGTGTACAGAGCGCAAGACTTGCAAAGTTTTTGAATAAATTTTGACTTGAAAAACTAATAAGTCTTGGTTTTGAGCACCGAGTATCATGTATCACGCATGCGCTTCTTGTTTTGACGCCAAGCGTCACGTGATCACAACTGAGCCAATGGTTTTTCTCTCTCTTGCGCTGCGGAATTGTGGGTAATCGTCTCCTCTGGTGGGTCTTAGTGCGCGTCTCTTATTGGTATAATCTCTCTAATGAGACTTGCTTTCGATTTACACGCGCACTGTACTGTACACACACGCATACAAACACAAAATAAAATATATTACACGCATGTACTGTTTACTATAACATTGTGACCACGTGTGTGTGCATAAAACGTATTTTATTTTGTGTCTGTATGCGTGTGTGTACAGCGCACGTGTAAAGCAAAAGCAAGTCTCATTAGAGAGGTTAAAGATCCATTTTCTCTCTCTGTATCAGCCTGCTCTTTGTGTCTGTGTGCGCACGTCATTGCTACACACACAGAGACCCCTCCTACTTTCGCTTTCACAGACACACAGACACACACACACTCTTTAACTCTGCTCTATACAGAAACACTGCTCTGTCGTGATTTTTTTCAAAGGTAAAGTGCAGGTTAATTTGTTTTATTTTTACTTTTGCGCACACACACACACACACACACACACACACACACACACACACACACACACAGCACCTGCGCTCACAAACAGAAACACTTATCTGTCAGGATTCATTATTACTTTTTTTAAAGGAAAAGTGCAGATTAATACTTTATATTTTGTATTGATTATTTTTGGGGGCTGTGGAACGAATAATTTGAGTTTCCATTACTTCTTAAGGGAAAATTCAATTTGGTTTACAAGAGTTTTGAAATACGAGCCCGCTTCCGAAACTAATTATGTTCGTAATCCAAGGTTCCACTGTATAGGACTAAACAATATCATCTGGTTTCTTTTATTCTGTCATACAATAAGCACTCTCCCTATATTTCTGCTAACACATCAAGTCAGTATGTAACACACTACTCATCACATTGCACATTTGCCCACATTTGTACATTGCTTATATGTTTCACACCTCTGGAACATTGCACATTGTTCTGTTTGTATTTGTACATTGTTCATTTTTCACACAAATGAGGACTAACTGCACTCAGCACTCATAACTTATCCTGTATAACTTACACTTAAGCCCTCGTACACTTCTATTCTATTTTATTAGAAAACTTGTATATTTTGTAAAATATGAAAGCTATCTATGAGAGATTCAACTGTTTATAGTGTTTAAAGTGATGTTGTCAACATTAATGTGCACCAACGCATTAAAAATATATATTATTTATTTATTTATTTATATAAAGGAATAAAGAGGTCTGACTATATATGGTTATATATTATATGGCTATTATATATAATATAATATAGCCATATATTATATGGCTATATTATATTATATGGTTATTATATTATATATGGCTGAATAGAGAGGTCTGTCATCCAGACAGTACTACCAAAACCTGTTCCACACCCTCAAGAGACTGAGTGAAAGAAACAAGTTGACAAACACAAACATCAAGAAACCAGATTAAACCTTTACTGTATAAGCTCACCCCAGCTGAACACAAACAGCACTGGAAAAATACTTACCAAGTAAAAAATATCAAGTGCTCCTCAGACACAACTCACCATGTCTTGCTAGACCGACTCCACATTCTCCTGAACTCCATTCCGTCAATGTGGAAAAAGCCATTGCTGTGCCAATTTTAAATAAAGGTGACAGTCAAAAATACAAAAATTAACACTGCACCAAACTTTTCTCTATTATCAGCAAGTGTGAAGGTTATTTAATCCAGACTACAGAGATATTGTGAGCAAACCAGCTGAGAAGAACAAGCTGAATTTAGAGAAAATAGGCGCATCATTTACCAAGTGATGGAAGAAAGTACCTATTGACTTCAACTCAGGATTTGACTGCATCCATTTGACAGCTTTGACAGCTTTGAGGAGGATGTTTATATGCCCCTGAAAATCATGCAACATGCCACACATTCAATGGCTCCACTAGCTGTATTTGACTTCAGACTGTAGACTGTAGGCATATGTAGGCACAATATTTTTAAAAAAATATTTCAACTGAATTTTAGAATTATGTAAACCTTTGCTTTCCTAAGACCCTACCTGCAGATTATCGGCTATGTCTGGCATCCTGATTCCTGGAATACAGCAAACTAGCGCAGATGCTGCCATTTTGTTGTAAAATCTAAATTTTGGGGAGTTCAACAGTGGGATCAAGTTAGTGGTTAAAAGGCAATAACACTGCACACAATTGATTCTATTTTATTTGTAAAGTGCTTTTGAAAATTGTCATAGTCACAAAGTAGCTTTACATAATCAAAAGAAATTATGAAATTATGAAATTATGAAAGAAATTTCCCCAACTAGGAAAAAAGAGAGAGAAGCAACCAAGAGGCCCAAACTCTATCAAATAGGAGAATCTGGCCACAGGACAACTATTAGTTGGCAACTCACCAAATCTGGCCCTTTTGTTGGAAAAAAGTCATAAGAAGTCCTGTTTGCAGTTTGCAACAAGCCATATGGGGGACACAGCAAACATCTGACTGGGGACCTGTTCACCTTCCCGCAGGCCAATGACCCTAAACATACAGCCAGAGCTACAATGGAATGGTTTAGATTAAAGCATATTCATGTGTTAGAATGCCCTATTCAAAGTGAACACCTAGATTGGGGGATTTTCTGCCATTTTTGTTGCAAATTCTCTCAAGCTCAGGAAGGTTGGATGGGGTCCATCAGATTTTCTTTTTTAATTCATATGCAAAATTTATAAAATTCTGTTTTAAGTTTGTCATTATGGGGTTCAGAGTGTAGATTAATGAGAAATAAAAGGATGTAAACAACTATAAATATATATTTAGTCCCTTAATATATTTTGGAACACAAGTGAAGAACTATAACTTTCTGAATGTTCAAATACATATGAACATGGCTGTTTAACACAACAGTGAGAAGTGAGAAGTGTGTGAGAAGGTGTAAAATGACAGTTGTGGGTATAATGAACAAGACTGAGGTGTGTTTTATCTTTTCTATCATTGTTTTTCTCCCCAAATTTGGTTGGAAAAATGCACATAGATAAACACAGCATACAGTCATGTTAAAAAAGAACACCCTCTTTCAGTTCTACACAGAAAAATCCCCAGTGTTAATTTAACAATTTCAGAGTTCATTTGAGTCCAACTGGACCTATGTATACGCTGAGTGAATTAACATTCTGTAGTGTGTTAATTCAACAATGGGGGTTTTGATGTGCATGTTTTTTTATTAATTAGGTTTAAATATTAGTTGAGGGGTGCACACCAACTATAAACAAATATATATTTTTTTTATAACTAATACTCAGTAATTAGATGTCAAACACACCCTACCAACTTCCACAAAGAGAGTATTTAGTAGTCAGGTTTTTACTAATGACATACAGAAGATTAGTTAATCATCAAGAAGTGTGGGAACATCTATAAAAGCAGAATGTTTAACTGTTTTGTGTTCTGAAGCACTCAGGTTTTGGCAGTTGTTACTTCTCATCAGTCTGGGAAAAGCTAAAAACTCTTTGTCCTGCTAAAATATTTTATGACATTTTCAAATGCTTATTTATTACAAAATTCATTAGATATGAGTTCAATAAATGCACTTAATATTGTTATTGCTCTTGCCATCTGATCTGCACAATTAATTCCCTTTTAAATCCTCTCCTCCACCCCACAATTAAAAAAAAAAAATTTTTTATCACAAGCAATAAGGATGCCCATCCAGTGGCTGGGTTTTGGTCATTGGCTGTGACCAGGCTTTCACCATGGCAGGTGAGAAGCTTCCAACAGAACCACCAATTAAAAAAAAAAATTTTTTTTTAATGATAAATTACTACTTACATAATTATATTCTAAACATGCTTTTCTGTGCATCTTAGGTTTTTTCCCCCTATCTTTGACCCACACCAGTTATTCTGATTTATGTTAATAAATAATTATTTAGACTATTTGAGTAGTTCTTTGTTGAAAATTGTGAACTTTATATACATTAAAAATGCATTTATGATTCTTTGTTTTGTGGCAATCAATAGCAACTACAACTAAAAACATTTATAACCTGCCACCTGATGCAGGGCATCTCCATTGCTTAGTCATTACAGAGAAATCCCACTGAATAGCCATTCTACTTCGTAAGCAAGGGACTTTCCCTGTCTTTCTTAGAAAAAAGATACCAACCAGAGATATGGAACAAGACTGATCCATTACTAGTATGCGGTTAAACTGTAAGCTCACACAAAATGGTTCCAGGTATGTAAGATATCTTTAGAACTATGCATACATGAACCACAGTGTGGCATTAGTTACATTATAAATAAACTGACCACTGAAGCTAATGTACATAAACCTGGGGAAAACCTTTCTATAGTTATATTATATATTATAGTTATATTATTACAAATATAGTTATACACTATATGACATACAATGACTAAACTGAAATATGTTTCTATTTTGAACATCTCAAGCACAAGTTAAGAGCATTATAAAATTATTATAAAAAGTATTATGTTAATTGAGCAGCTGAGATCTTTATATGCAAGCCACTTATTTAATATTAGTCCTAATAAATAAATATAATATTAAGACTACTGACAACTACTGACAAAATCATTTGTAAATTAGATACAATATTATTATTTTTATTTTTATTAATAATAGCATTATTGGGATAATTTTTTAAAAAGGGGAAAGAATTGTCTACCAATAAAATAAAAAATGAAACGTTTGAAATCAGCAAAAGAAAGACTATAAGCTTTTATAATCTTATATTTTGTCTTTGTATGTTTACAGTTTGCAGTGCGGTATTATTAAAGAAATCCATTATTTATACAAAAATAAAAAATATTTAAGAGTATTTAATATCATAAAGACACTAAATTCATATTTTTTTAGTCATTCATGTTCAGTACGACTTTTATCCTGGATAGAAAACCTTAACCCTGGTAATGTAAACTCAAATGATCTTTGAAAGAAGTTTATCATTCAGAGTTATTCAGAAGTTTATTCTGATTGGCTTAATCTGACTGGGGTTCCGTGCAAAACCTTTCCTTCAAGTAATTATTCATTCACCAAAGTGCTGATTCATTGTAAACATAATACATGAAATGTCAAATAGATCCCCATTGGAGATGTGGAAATAATAGCATCATTATGATGCAGCTGACATCGCAGTTGGGTGATTCAAGGTAGAAGATAATAATAAGATAAGTGGTTAACTAGGGTGTAAATAGCATTGTAAAAGCTTTCCTTACCACTTGGGTAAAAAACTACCTTTTTTGTGGGTATATTATGAGACATAACTATAGTGCAATAAACAGTAAAAGGAATTTCCCTCTCCCATGGAATTTCTATTTGGAAGATTTAAAAGCTGCCTCACTGCCACCCTAAAACACAGGGTCAATAGAACTCGAGCCACTGAAGGAACAATGAAAGCTGCTTTAGGCTTTACCTTTCTGTTGTCATTGATTGCATATTGTCACTTTTTTCCACTAACAGAGTTTGACATAGACTTTCAAGACCTTGAAAAATCATACCGGGTAAGTCACACACTCGCTTTATTATTGCATATTATTAGTGTCAAAAGTTAAACAAGCTTAACATTTTATTGCATTTGTCCTTAATAGCACTGTCCAATTAACTGCCAAGAGGCAAAGGTAAGTACAATCTCTAAATCAGTCAAATTGAAATGTTTTAATAAAAAATAATCCAACAATAAAAAAAAAAATCTCCAATTTTTTTCAACATATTTTTGTTTGATTTGAAAAGCTGAGCAATTGCGTTATTATGGCTTTTCGAACAGCTCTTATCTGATAGTAGATAAGTATCACACTCATGCATTGCAGTGACTTCCTTCCGATCATATTCTTTGTAATGTCATGCATTTTGTGCATCTAATTCCTATTGGAGAAAAACACTTACAAAGTAATTTGTAGAATGCAAGGCTTTGCTAAGTCAGTTTTAATTTAGCTTCTACATTGTGACTGTCCTTGTGTCCTTGAAATAACTTGTGGGGCATGTCATGATAGTCACAATCAATAGTTAGTCTGTGTGTTCAAATGGCTTGGAAGTCTAGAATTACGGATATTTACTCTTTTTTTATGACTATAGAAATCTGAATGCCAGTGTCTTCACGTTTCCCAAACAATGGTAAGTGCTCTTTTGTCTATGAAATATATAATATACTGTATATATTTTATCTTATAATATTAGACTATAATTAAAATGCAGTGGTTATACATATTACACCCTAAAATATTTTTTCCACATTTTTAAAAGAACTGCCCTGATCAGGTTATTGAAGATGGACTACGCAAACTAAACTTGGTTTGCAATGGTTCGGACCCAAAAACACACAAAATATGTCGAATCCTTGAAAGAATAAAGGTAATGACATTTAGTTCTAAGTAATGCTTTTATGTTTACAAATAGTTACAATTATATGAAGAGGAACAGAAAGAGTCATGTTTTGGAATACTCAGGTTCAGTTTTGTATGATTAATTAGAATATTATTATGGAGAAAATGATCATGACCAAAGCTAAATTGTTTAGTTGTTATTCAAATGTTTAAATAAAATAAAATCTAATAATTAATTATGGAACAACATTCCGCTAATGTTTAATTTACAAATTTAAAATGCTAATCTATAATACAATATAAACATGATATATTTTATTTTGCATTTTGCAAATCACCTTGAATCACTTCACACAAGTAGTTACAATGTGGAATATAAATAAGATTGCCTTGTCTATAATATTTACCTATAATATTTACCTACTGGAACTGTTCATACAATTTTCATGTTTTTTTTAGGATATGGTGGCCACTAAACCAACACTGTGTGGGACCCCAGGATCTCCGCAAAACATATGGAATTACATGAGAACAGTGAACCAAAAATTTAACAGCATTCTAACTTCGCAGTAAGGAAAACTCTAGGGCACCCATTGCCAAACTTAACAAAGCTGTGGCCCATTTTGAAATGTAAAAATCTTCTGCGGCCACCCAAACCTTTAATCACCACTTTGATCAACACACAAGACAAAGTTAGATGAAGAAGATCACGTTGCTAAAATCCCATGGCTTTGTTTTGTTTTAGTTTTGGTAACTTTTTAAATGTAATTTGTCTATCAAAGATTATTTATGGAAATTTTAAACTATACAAACTTTAAAGTTAACTTTTTATTTATTTGTTATATATGACCGCTCACTATATATTTTTCTAATCTAAAATGAGAAAAAATATATAGTTATTTACTACTTAAACTTGATTTCTTTATTTATTTAATAATGTAGGCATAGATGAGAATTTTGACTGCCCACCATTGTTTCACAGAGGGACAACTAATTAAGGAAACAATTTCCTCATTCCTCACCATGTGTTTGATTTCCACTCAGGCCGTATGTAAAGTATTATAAGTTAAAGAAGGAGGCACATCTTTGTTTATTTATTTTTTGCTCTGTATTCAGGTTATTGTACATTTCATTATTTGTTCTTATTTGAAAATAAATCAATCATTATAATATTATTTCAATAACTACACATGAGTATTCCTTTTGTTTTTTTATTTATTTTGTTTATTATATTTTTATCCAACCTGTTGACGCAGCCATTCTTGCGTGCACGCTAACCGGTAAATTAAATTAAATTATACGGAGGAAAAGCATGCACACTACTCTGTATTCTGCTGAACCGGAACCAGAACTTCCATTTTATTTGCATATGGCCTCTTATGAGAGACAGGTCACAAATCACATGAGCATTGTGAGAGCACACCTGATACAAACGTTAATACCCCCACTTGCTCTCATACTTACCATTCAATATTATACTACATACTACAGTACATATCATATAATAACTTGTGATGGGCTTATATACCAAACATGAAACTCTTGAATTTTCCTAGTTTCGACTTTGTTACTGGTTTAGTCATGACATTGGACACCATTTCTTCTGTGGGACAATACTCAACTGTCACTTTGCCATCACTGAGAGCTGATCGAACAAAATTATATTGCACATCAACATGCTTGCATATTTGACGACACACTGGGTTCTTTGATAAAGCAATAGCACCTTGGTTATCCTCCAAGATTTGTACAGGCATATACAGTACAGACAGTCATTTTCCATACTATGTACAAGGTACATGCTTTCTTGTGTAGTCAAAGCCAATGCCATATTCTGCTTCACATGTGGATAAAGCAAACGTGGACTGTTTCTTCGACTTCCAGGAGATCAGAGGACCATTCTGAGTAAGACTAAAGCAGTACCCTGTTGTACTTCTTCTGCCACTTGAATCTGATGCCCAGTCAGCATCACTACTGTATATGCCACAAGTTTAAGTTTTTCATCACTTTTCTTGTAACATAGTTCATAATCAATTGTACCTTTCAAGTACCTCATTACATGTTTAACTGTAAACCATTGTTGTTCGTTTGGTTCAGACAAATATTGGGACAGTTTACTAACAACCCAACTTAGATCAGGTCTAGTACATGTCATCAGATAGAGCAAACTACCTACTGCTTCACTGTATTTCTTTGGATCAACAGGATCACTATCACTGTTGTAATCCAGCCTTTGCTCACATGGAGTTGACCTGGGTTTGCAATCTGACATACTGAACCTCCTTAAAATGTACCTTTTCTGGTTCATCTTTACAACTCCTTCATTTTGATGGAAATCAGTTCCCAGGAAATGTTTGAGTTTTCCCAGATCTTTCATTTAAAATTTTTATGCCAGCATCTTTTTAACATTATTCAGCAAATCATTATCACTGGCAGCAATGATGAAATCATCTACCCAGATTATTACTGTCACTCTTTCTTTTTCAGTTTGTTTACTGTTTGATCAGCTGAATTCTGAACAAAATCATTCTCACTGAGGTAATCATGCAACATTTTGTTCCAATTCCTGCCTGACTA
>JAQMYL010000002.1:12971941-12985037 GCA_030014365.1 Clarias pachynema | reverse complement strand
CATGCGTGATACATGATACTCGGTGCTCGTAAACCAAGACAATGCTCGTTTTCCAAATCAAAATTTATTAAAAATCTTTGCTAGTCTTGCGGAACACTCGTAAACCACGTTACTCGTAATCCGAGGATTCACTGTATTTCCCTTTTAGAACCCTTTCACTTGGTTGCTACTGTGGAAATCATAGCTGTCACCAATGGTCGCCTGATCAGGGTATCCCATCGACAGGTTTTTCTTCCCTGATGGCACATGCATATTCCAGGACAACAATGCCAATATTTATTAGATCCAAATTATGAAAAATATATTCTGAGCATGAAAAATTGTTTCAGACATGAAAACAAAGTGCTGGCCTTAACCAAAATGAGAAGGCACCTCCAGCACGTCTTTGGGTTGTGCCGGAGAAGACTGTGTGTTCAACTTCCAGATCATATACATATCAAATGTCACACTGGACTTCAAGTGACTTGGATTCTGTGCCACTCCATTCTTTCTCCAGCCTCTGGAACCTTTTCCTACCACACTTTCCTTCTAGTCAACTTTTCATAAATATGCTTTGATACAGTACTCCGCGAACAGCTAGCCCTTTCAGCAATGACCTTTTATGGCTTACATTCCTTGTGGAGTGTGTCAATGACTGTAGATGACTTTTGTTTGGTAAGATTTATAATCAACATGGCCTCCACATGCCAATATATCCTTGTGGGGTGGAGCTTGGTTTTACTAAAACAGGACTCGTGTAATCAGGTAGTGTGCAAAGTTTTGGGTATGGATAGTAGTGCAGTAGTGCACAGAGGTAAGTTTAAGTAGCTGTTTCTCAGAACATGATAGTATATCTGAGTTATAAATGGATTTTTACACCGGGTTATATAAAAATAAAATCCCCCTTCATACCATTGATATTGATTCTCACAAAACGTGATACCCATCTTTATTTATAGATGCTTTTCTTTGCTGTAACTACAAAAGAAATGTAACTGGCTATTGGGGGGCAATATTTGCTGAACCCTTGTGCTTGGACCCTGATGCTCATCACTTGAGGCTATATTTACCAATGTTATTAATAATACTTTATTATTATGATTTAGCCATTTAATATTGTTTTAATTTGACATTTGTCAGACTTCTGAGACAGAAACACAGATGCTCACAGATGTCTCGTGTACACAAAATCTGATGCATTTCACATGACTTGAAGAATATTTAAGTCCTTGCGCTTGTTTTTTTGTTTGTTTTTTCTCTCACACCATTAAGCGTTATGCTAGAACGAGACAAACACTCTTTTACACTTCTCTACATTACTTTAAGCCTATTAAGGACATGACTACTGTACCTTGTTGAAATTGCAACATCCACTCTCCATCGGATTTTTTTTAATGTGGGTAATCTTGGGCCATGCTGTGAAGCATCGAATGCTGGTCGCCTAAAAGAGAAAATAAAACAGCACTTAACTGCATCATCTGCTTCTTTTATGGTTTAAATCTGTATTTGGTGGCAAAAATAAATTATGTGTCACTTTGATTTTATTTGTAATAAGAAAATTAAATGTAAATAACACAAGTAACATAAAAATAAAAGCATTGCTTCATACCCATTTCCAAAGACAACAGAGGAAAGGTCTGCAATGAACTCCTCACAAATCCTGTGCTTGACAAAAAGGAATGTTTAGTTTCATCATTCCAGCCACCTAAAATAATTTGGATTTAATTTTACCCATCCTTTCTGCAAAAGGTAATGATAATGTCATGCAGCCAGTTAAACCCAAGTTCATTCACAAGTCAGGGTGTAAAGAAAGTTCTCACCAATTCATTGTGAGGGTAGCAAGTTTAAGACTAACTAATTCATTTGTCAGCAGTCTGTGGCCCGAAACTCTTACCTGAGCTCACGGAGATCTTCTTCAAAACTCTGAAAAACAAAAATGCATTTAGAGTAATATGCAGCTATTGTTGGTTCTCCCTAATGTGTGTTATTCAAACTTTAACTTTTGTAACACTTTGGGGAAAAGATAATACTGAAACAGTTCTAGAATACATAAATAGGATTTGCAGGAAATCAGGAGCATTTGTCACAAGCTGTGACATCTTAAAAGTTCTAACTTTGGTGTAATAAGAAGCATATTATACACAGGGTGCTTAAGTACCCAACTTTTGCAATTAGTTCAATTTTTGAAATTTTTTATCGGTCCAAAGATCATTAGATATTGTTTTGACAATTTACATTCCGTGTATAAAGAGACATTAAGGACAGAACAGGAGGAAGTATGAGGGCTTTTAAATGGACTGAATGGACAGATTTTGTTTCCATGTCTATCCTTTAGGTGAGAAGATTATTTTCTCGCACCTAAACCACTGTTTAAAATAGTCAATACTACAAGCACAGTAGTGGAGTCTAAAATTGGACATGACCAAACCTCCAAGTATCTTTGGTTTGTAGTGTTTGCCCATTCTTGGCTTTATTTCAAACAAATCCCAAGGCAAAGAGATCATCTTCGTGGAAAAAAGGCCTGAGGGCGAAAGCCTGGAATGCTTTGAAAAATATATTAAAATCATAAAAAGAACATTAATTAACAACAATCATTTTTTAAAGGGTTTTTAACTAGGATTGTGTACCTATATAACCGGAATGTACTCTCCCATAACCAAATCAGCATATTTTGGTGCCTCACTTCGGTGCCACTCAAATGCCTGAATTATCTATTTAAATATTGTTCTCCGATTCTCTAAAATGGACGACAACAGACTGTTATCACGCTAACCGCATGTGAAAAAAAATTCCTGACTGAGAAAATGCATGTGAACGCAAGTCGGAATGCTTCAATAATACAAATTCAACTAACGTTGGTAGTGCCGCTTGTGTTCATATTGTTTTCACATTCCGACCTTAAAGCACAATTCGGGAAATGAGACAACCCACATGAATGCAGCATGTGCATGCAGTAATTACACTTGCTCTGATGGCAGCAGGTACCGTTAGCTTGCTAAGCTAGCCACACTTAAATTAAAATGCCTTAAGTCACACGTGGCTGTATTTCACAACAAAGGATTCTGACACTGTGAAACGATACTAATGTCTTTCAACAACCGCATGTAAAGGGGAAAAACATGTCAAACACAATGAAACATTTGAGGACACATGGGATGAAGTAGAGGCATCCCAGTCAGACCAACCCAAGCAATGTGTCAGAAGAGGTGGCTTGTTTTGCCAGATAAGGCCAATCCAGTTTTGAATGTCTCCTAGCCATACGCTTAACTTAATGAAGTCAATTTATGATTCCTCTTGACACTGGCTGCTTGGCTACCTTTTCCACTGACGCAGTGGAAAGCCAATAATATAAGCCAATTCATAACTCTTGCAGAGCACATCATCCCGCTGAAATAGATCATAAAGGAATACTATTGTCATAAAGGGGTGTCCTTGGTCTGCAACGGTTCTTGTCTTTGGTTCTTGTCTTAGCTTCTCATACCTTCTCACTTTAAATCACAGGTAAATTCACTGTATGCATACATTTATATTATTATTATTATTATTATTATTATTATTAACAACAAGAACAACAAAACCGCTGGCTGTTGTTCAGCCCAAAGATAACCAGACATCAGAGCTGACTGGCAAAGATGTAAAAACCTGGTTACAGATCAGTCAGTGTTCCTGAGAAAATACTTGTTTACAACATTCTCTTTCATTTCAGTTTTTAATAAAGGTAACATACCTCTTGTTTTGTTGAAGCCAGTGGGAGACGTAAAGCGGCTCTCAGTAGCTCATACATGCCTGAAACAATGTTGGTAAGCTTTTCTTCTGGAAGTGCATTATTCTCTAAAATGTCTGTCATAGACACACTGCACTCCTTCTCCTCCAATGCATTCACCACAACTGCAAAAAATATTATTGCAAAAATTAAACAACACATACATTTATGTGCAACACCTTAACATTTCTTATATCTTCAGTTTCTCTAATGATTTGCTAGCTAACTCACCTTTAATGATTTGTCTGAAGAGCTGTTTATCCACGTCTTTCAAGTGTTTGGCAATACTGACGACTTCTCGGGAAATTCTTCCTCCCAGAAAAACAACATTATGATCAGCCATCATGTCAACATCGGTAAAGAATTTGGAATTTCACGGTCAATTCAAGTCCATATTCGAAGCGATGCAGCACAAAACATACGCGATCAGATGCAGTCTGTTAATACACTACATTCATCACCTGATAGGAAGCCAGAATATTTGACTTCCCAGTTGGAAAAAACGCATCTTCAACTCGTAAATTGTTACTCGTTAAGACCGAATTACAGGAATTAATAGCGCGTTTTAGGTTTGAGAAGTCCAGTACAACATAAACTACGCTTTAATTTCCATTTTTAACTCCCAGACAACTTAGTTTTACGCTTGTTTTACTTCCGACTTCAGATGGCTGAGTTCGAGAGAAGGCAAGAATGTGGGAAGTGGGAGGTTTCAAGTTGAGTTACGAGTTGTAGCGAACTGGGGAATACTTCCGCCTAAGTTCATCATATGATCTACCTCTAAAGAGTTATGGAAAAGGGGCGGGTTTCTACTGTGAAAAGTGTATGGGTTTCATCAAAATTCCTCATCAGTCAGTGCGCCTCCCTAAAGCACGGAGCAGTGTTGCAAGATAGGGCGATTCGAGATGAGAGATGGGTTTTTTTTTTTTTTTTTTAAATAAACAGCATACATTTTCTACGGTAATTTGAAACAACACATAGGAAGAGTGCCAGTACTTTAGCCAATCAATCAACATGGCGTTCATAGCCATATACTGTGTATACCTTTTTTGTAATTAACCTGGTTCTATTTCTGTGTACATATTCTCTCATACTTGCTGTCTGTTGTTTTGCAGTATTCTTATATGGTTGCAGCATCTACAGTGCCCGTAGAACTTAATATGTAACAGATATTGAGTGGTTTTGTGTGTATTTTGGGTTTTTTGAACAGTCTTTTGGCTGAAAATCACCTGCTAAATCTTGCAACACTGACACAGAGCTTGAGACCTAGCAATAATTTAATGCACCATTAATTTACAGGAAACAGTCGGTACCGGAGAATCAAGCAAAGTAAAAACCCTTTCTACTAGCAATGTTTCTAGGCCAGTAAACATACAAGTACTTGCCTAAACATTTACTCCACTACAAATATAAGTAGCACTTAATTTTTTGTGCATTTACTAAGTGTGTACAAAAGTACAAGAACTCCACAAAGAAGCTAATTTTTCTGGATACAGTGGATATAGAAAAGAATCACCCCTGATGTGGAAAAAAAATGCAACAAAAGTGTCGATTCTGGAAAACTGAACTAAAACAGGGTCAAAACAGCTTACATTTACACAGGCTTCCCTGGAATAGTGAGGAAGCACATTTACTGCGTAGCAATAAAAAGATGTGTATATACTGTATGTGTATATAGTGTATGTATATATGCTGTATATGTACATGTATACTTAAATGTAATAATGTTATGATTTCTTTTTTCTATTTTTTTTCTTCTCCATTTTCTATTTAGTATTTTATAATATTGCTGACGGACAGGAAGGACACTTGAGGTCCTTTTCCTTTTCCACTACCTTCTCTCCTTCACCACGATCTTTGTGGCATATAGCTCCTGCTGAAAGAGTTATGTCCCTGTAACATTCTTAAAGGCCATTTTGGGTTTGTTAAATCTTTAGCTTTAAAAAGCTTTGTAAAACAGTGATAATGTCTAATGGGTCCTTGCTGCAAAAGAGGATCTTGCAACATCAGTTAAAGGTTGCTGAGGTTTCCACAGATTTTACTTGTCTGGAGAGCATAAAGTATTAACTATGCTGAATTTGTACATGCAGAAAACAAAGAGACCTTTATAAAATGAAAGCCAATTATCTTCATTTGACACTAGGTAGGTGATAAGTCAATCACAACTCCACCAATTGCTTCCTGCAGTAGTTCTCAGATGACTCTGCAATAGTCGGCCTCATCACTGACAGGGATGACAAAGACTTAACAAGAACTTTGTGGACTGGTGCCAAAGGAACTACCTCCAGACCAACACTGGAAAAACCAAAGAGCTGGTGGTAGACTTCCGCAGGCACAAACATCCTCCACTACAACCACTGAACATCCAAGGCATGGTCATTGAGTCTGTGGAGAGTTATAGGTACCTTGGTGTTCATCTGAACAATAAACTGGACTGGACCCACAATTCAAATGCGCTGTACAAAAAAGGGCAGAGCAGGCTGTACCTGCTGCGGAGGCTCAGGTCTTTTGGAGTGCAGGGCCCACTCCTGAAGTCCTTTTATGACTCTGTGGTGGCATCAGACATCTTTTACAGTGTGGACTGCTGGGGCAGCAGCATCTCTGCTGGGGACAGAAAGAGACTGAACAGGCTGATCCGGATGGCCAGCTCTGTTCTACGATGCCCTCTGGACCCAGTGGAAGTGCTGAGTGACAGGAGAATGGTGGCTAAGCTGTCAGCCCTGTTGGATAACATCTCCCACCCCTTGCAGGAGTATCTGACAGCACTGAGCAGCTCCTTCAGCGGCAGGCTGCTGCACCCACGATGTGGGACAGAGAGATTCCGTAAGTCTTTCTTGCCAACTGCTGTCAGACTGTACAACTTAGACTCTGACCACATACGCACAAGCAAACGCACAAACGAACAAACACACATCAAATACACCATGGTAGTTATGTGCAATATTATGACGGAACATGTTCAATTTTATAGTGATGTGCAATATCTCTAATCATGTGCAATACTATGGTGGAACGCGCATTTTTTCTTTCTGTCTTGGGGAACCACTGGGCAAGTGCAATTTAAAACATTTAAAATATTATTGTAAATGCCTGTCACTCACTCTGTATGTATACATATACTCATTGGGTACAGACATATTACTTAGTCAACTTTGCTTACTTATAGTCTAAATATATATTTATGTAAATATTTTTACTACAGAGATGTCCATATTCTATAGCCAGATTGTATAGTGTACATTTTATACTGTTAGTATTCTATTTTTTTATATTTTATTTTATTTTAATTTATTCTGCTGTTTCTTAATTTTTAACTTTGTACTGTTCACTTGCTGCCGTGGCAAAACAAATTTCCCACTTGTGGGACCAATAAAGGTTTATCTTATCTTATCTTATCTTATCCTATCTTATCTTATCCTAATCAAAATCATGGAAGCATTCAGTGTCTTTATAACTGATTATTATGATTATTATTATTATTATTATGAGAGTTGCAGCTTCTGGGGAACTGATGAGTCAGTTAAAAATGATGGTTGCATACCAACCATCATAATGATGTTATTATCATTATTATTATGAGAGCAGATTGCGTTAAAAGAATCCTAAAAGTCGGGGGACCACCCTCAGCTCAAATAATTTCCGCAGCCTGATATGAATGGTCACAAAGTTATTGGTTTGGTCAACTCCACGTAATATAAATATTTCAAAAGAACACACAGATGACCGTACCGCGTCGGTAGCAGCGAATTTATCTGCGCATGCGCTACCGTGTACAGTTAGATGCTGCTTGCAACTGCGTTGTATTTATTTACACGTGGATTTGGGGATAATTAGTTAATATTTAATAATATTAGCGCTTAACCAGTGACGCTGAAACACACAAAAACGAGAACATGACAGACGAACAAGAAATAATGTGCAAATTAGAAAATATTTTGGAAATAAGGTAAAAATGGCCTTGTTTTCATTCAGTAGTAGCCGGTCAGCTAGCAAGCTAGCGCCTTACTGTTAGACTAGTGTATCCTCTATGCTTCTTAGTATACTGGCTTCGGTTTACAACCTTTTCGTTGTACAAGTAATTGCTGCTACGGGTGTTTTATGTTCTTAGTGTATAACGCGTTTTCCTCGCCCCGAATTAATCACCTGGCTCTTTTAGTATTTTGTAGATGCTGTGATAGATACAGTAGTCTTCCCGGAAAGACGCTGTATAATTGTTTGTCACACAAAGGAGCACGTCTAGAGAACCGGTTAACCTCAGCAGTAGATATGCTGGAAACTGCAAGGACGCCTATTATTTTAAGCTATTTTTAATTCCCAGCAATGAATGTATTTTTTGCTTCGACGTTGTTACTTTAGGAATAAAACAATCCAACTGCAGAAGATCAAATCCAGGCTGAAGAGCGAGTTTGAAGCCCTTGAATCGGAAGAAAAACACCTGAGAGAATACAAGCAGGAGATGGATCTGCTCCTTCAGGAGAAGATGGCCCATGTTGAGGAACTGCGTCTGATCCATGCCGATATCAATGTGGTGTGTATTCTAACAACCAAGCCCCCATCTATGGTATCAGAAAGTATGGTATGGTTACCAAATTTAAAACCAGAGGTTATCTGTACTTAGGTTGAGTATGTACTTGTGTCTGTTTTCCATCACAGTACTTGTGAAAGTAGGAGGAGTTCTCATGAGGTTGTAAGGTGTGACTTGTAATGTGCATAAGTGCTCCAGTAATCAAGTACTCACATAGCAATCTAATTCAGTGGTAGACAATGAGTAGACCAGGACAAGTAGGTTATGTGTTCAGTCTACTGAGTTGGGCCCCTTTTGCTTTCAGAACTGCCTTAATTCTTTATTGCATCGATTCAACAAGGTGCTGGAAACAATCCCTAGAGAGTTTGGTCCAAACTTTAAACAGTTTTTAAAGTATGTGGTGTTTATTTAACAAGAATCTACTGTGCAAGAAATATAACAAATTAGTTGGCCTGCAGTAATCACGAGCAAGCCAAAAACAGAGCATGGTGCTAATCATAGAGACAAACACGAAAGAATGTTGATTAAAAACATAAAGATAACATTAAGTAATTTTTAAAGGTTTTGTCTGTACTGCAGGTTGAATTTCACACAGTTTTTGCTCGTATTGTGTATTGTATACTTCCATCTGTGTAGGTCTTAATCAGACATGGTATTAAATTTTGGGTGGTCCCATCACAGGTGAATAACTCTAAATACTGATGTGAACAGGGTCAAATGCACTTTGTGATTTGATTATTAGGATCACATAACATTTTTAGTATAGACATCAAGAGACTGAATTAGCATTGCCGGGTTTTTAGGTTTACTGTAGAATTGTGCTATTGTTAAATAATCCATCAAAACTATCTTGTCTGATAATATTTTAAGATTTTCTTTATGTATTTAATTCTCTTAATTAATTAATTAATTAATTAATTAATTAATTAAAATGCTTTAAAATATGCAATATTGTACAAATTGCCATCTTGAAATGTTATGCTGCCATCATTAATTTTTCCCCCTAAAATATTTGTATTGTGCTTGATTTAATTGCTTACTTGATATACTCTGTCTGTGCATCAAATCACATGAATTAGCAGCAAACCAACCATCTAACATTGATGACACCAACAATCACTTGTACTGCGTATATAATAACATTTGCAATGTATTTACCCCCTCAAAACTGCAAACTCTATGCTCAGTGTTATTGATTTTAAAATAAAAAAGTAGAGATTCATACTTCTGTTTACTGTTAATGGTTTAACATAGATTATTTGCTGAACTCTGGTTAAACAACCATTATTGGTCTTTTTTTTAATTATTTTTTTTTTTTTTAACAGAAAGTTATAACATATATGTGCCAGTCATTGTAAAAGTTTTGTAAGACTTTATATGCTGACTTTGAAATGTTACCAATATGGAAGGAATCTCCTTTGTGTACTTGATTTCTGCAGATGGAAAGCACCATAAAGCAGTCAGAAAATGATTTGAACAAACTGTTGGAGACTACACGACGCCTCCATGATGAATACAAACCATTGAAGGAGCATGTTGATGCTCTGAGAATGACTCTTGGCCTGAACCGGTTGCCGAACCTTAATGAGGAAGAGGAAAGACTTTCACTAGAGTGAGTAATTTAAGCCTAAACAAGTGTCAGGCTTAAACAAGCTAAAATCTATTTTGCTGCATGTGTTGGATAAAGAAATAAATGTCTTTGGCTCTTGTTTTCCCATGTAGTTACTTTGAGAAGCAGAAGGCTGAATGGCAAAAAGAGCCACATGAACCCATCATTCCTGAATCTCTAGCAGCAGCTGCAGCTGCTGCTCAACAGCTTCAGGTGTCAAGAAAACAAGACCCACGGCAGCCGGCCACTTTCAGACAGCAGCCTCCACCTATGAAGGTCAGAAATAAATCACAAATCTGATTGGTTGGTTATAATAAAAATATTATAAGACCAGGTAAGATAAAATGTAAATTTGCCCCACTTAAAAAGAAGGGGGGAAAGTAAATATGAAGTAAAATATAAAATAAATGCATAAAGTATATTACAAAGTAGAAAGTATAATTATATTAAATGGTTTAGTACTGTTTGGGAGGAAAATGCTACAGAAAGTAATTCCAGGAAACTTAGTTGAGAATGAGTGGCTGAATCCAGTTTGTCCCATGGTCCTTTTCAGTTTGAATCTTTTTAGGAGTTCAGGGCTCAAACTAAATACAGTGAAACCTCGGATTACGAGCATAATTAGTTCCAGAAGTGGCTCGTATTCCAAAACACTTGTAAACCAAATTTAATTTTCCCATAAGAAATAATGGAAATTCAAATTATTCGTTCCACAGCCCAAAGAAATAAATATATAAAAATAATTAACACAAAATATAACGTAAAAATTAACCTGCACTTTACCTTAAAAAAAGTAAAAATAAATCCCGACAGATGAGTGTTTCCATTTATGCGCACAGGCGCTGTGTGTGTGTTTCTCTCTCTTCTCTTGCGCTGCTGAGTGTGTGTGTTGTGTGTGCGCGCGCGTGTAATTTGACAGCGTGCCGGTTGTGTGTGAGTGAAGCACCCCCTCTCTGCTTCACACACAAACACACACACACATTAAAGGCGAGAGAGACTGTGTGTGAACCGGCACGGTGTCGAATTACGCGCGCGCACACACATAACGCACACACTCAAACACTGACACACACTAAAGACGAGAGAGAGTGTGTGTGTGTGTGTGTGTGTGTGAACCGGCGCGGTGTATACCAGTAAGAGACGAGCACTAAGACCCAGCAGGGGAGACTATTACAAAACATACAAACATACAATATATTTGCAAACCAATGAATTTGAAGTTGTTCGCACGAACGTAAAGGGTGGAAATGGATGGATACTTCAACACTCGGTCTCGTTTACTGACTTTGAGCTTAAGATTATTTTCTTTTGTCATGGATCACCCATTCGAATCAAGACACGACCAGGTAGTATATACAAGGTGCCGTATAGGCCATACAAACATTACCCATGCTTATTTATTAAATGATGAAGAAGCCCCAAAATGTCAGCACTGCAGAACTATCCTAACCATAAAACACATACTTTTGCCCAAGTTTTAACACCATAAGAAAACAATTTCTACCGGAACAAGATTTAAAAAACATATTCTGCAAGGCACAACCAGAAAAACTCTTACAATTTCTGTCTAAAGTACACGTAAAGAACCAAATGTAAAACCTTGTTCTTCTGACCAAGACCATGCTATTATGTGATCTATTATTATTATATCCTTTTAACTTTCTCACTACTCTCTTAATCACTTACATTTTTATAACATAATAAATCAGCTTAATATCTGATGTGAATCTTGCCATGAAATAGCCTGAGAAGCTGATATGGCAATAAATCCAAATACAAACAAACAAACAAATCTTTTGTCATGGGGAAGTCTTACTTTTTCCCCCATCACTGGGGGAAGTCATCACTGATTTGTAAAATGATCACCCCCTCTTAAAAATGACTTGTAACTTCAATTGTGGTAGACAAACAAATCTGATTTGCACCTTGCAACTTCCAGCACTTACAGTTTTCCCCAGTCACTTTGGTTCAATTCTCAAATCAGTCATGAAATCCTAATATAAATAAATACATAAATGATCAAAAAGAAATTTGCATCATATGTTCACCTGGGTCCTAAATTGATTAAATGCTCTCAGATGAATCTTGACTTTACCATTTGAGAGGAAGGTTTAAAGTGTTTGATCAACCAATGACCAATTAGTTCCCTAAAATACCTGGCTGTCATAGATGCAGTATGTGACCATGTCAGTGTATGTACAGTTCTAAGTAAGGAATGTACAGTTCTAAGTTTTTCATTTTTGTACAGTGGTCCAAAACAGTTTTCTGTTGTCTTTTCTGTATCCCATTGACATCATCTGTCAACAAATTACCATACAATCAGTGAAAGCATAAAAGTCAGTCCTGTCCAATCTCTTGCAATCAGTCTTCCACATAAAGTAATGTGTAACTGTACTTTGTATTGATAGATGGCATGCAGACAAAGTGCAGCTTTGTGTATTGTCATTTATTGTCATCAAATCTTACCCTTAGTTTTGATCAGAAAATACTTAGAGTACAGTATTACTTACCAGATGATTAAGCACCCTCACATTAAGCAAAGTAAATGAATGACCTTAATCAGAGATTACTTAAACACTTGATATATAATGTTATATGGCATTGTATCATAAAAAAGTCAACAGGGCAAATAACAGCTACATTAAAAAGTAAGAAATTCCACATGAACAATACAACAAGATGTCACTGTATTGGAATGGAAATCATTTGTTAGGCTAATCAGAAAATAAGACTTTAATTTGCTAGGAAGGATTGGTCTACAGAGCAATGTAAAAGGCCAAGTAAAAGGTCATGAAGTCTGATGAGTTCACATTTTCCCTATTCTAAAGTGATGGGCGTGTCAGCATAAGAATTCAAGCACATTAAGCAATGCACTCATGCACAGTGCCCACCGTATAAACCTCTAGAGGCAGCTGGCTATCCCATCAGAAGATTTTTTCCCCCCTGAAAGCACAGGCATATTCCAGAAAGATTTGTTGGCCTTAAATTGTGAAACAAATGAAAACATTTGCTGTGCATAAAATCCCTGGCCTTTTCTTGGAAACCAGATAAACTCACATGCTTTGCATGTCATATGTACTGTAATTTAGTGCATTCTACTTTTAAATCCCAGATTTATACAGTCCCGATCAAAAGATTAAGACCACTTGAAAAAATCATATTTTGCATGGTTGGATCTTAACAAGGTTCCAAGTAGAGCTTCAACATGCAACAAGAAGAAATGGGA
>JAQMYL010000002.1:12959882-12971841 GCA_030014365.1 Clarias pachynema | reverse complement strand
TTGGAACCTTGTTAAGATCCAACCATGCAAAATATGATTTTTTGCCATTTTTCAAGTGGTCTTAAACTTTTAATTGGGACTGTATAAGTGAGTATGTGAAAACTGCAGCTATGTGTGCACCAAGGCAAAATAAGGTATATTTGACTTTGTCTTAAAAAATTTTGTTTCTTAATAAAGAAAACCTTGCATACTAGCACATATTATGCACTGTAATGTCAGTCGTTTTGTTATTAACATAATCTTTTGCACACAGGCATGCCTGTCTTGTCACCAGCAAATTCACCGCAATGCACCCATTTGTCCACTGTGTAAAGCAAAGAGTCGTTCCAGGAACCCCAAGAAACCCAAGAGGAAGCCAGATGAGTAAATAAAATGGAACTTATTTGTAAAACTTGTTTGTAAAAAAAAAGATCCCCTTAGAGTCTTGTTTATGTAAACAATGTTGTAGTCCCTTATGTGTGATGTTTTTTTAAATACATTAATCTTTCTAAGAATTTGTCGGAATCATTCATGCAATAATTCATATTGTTAGCGTTACTTTACCCCATATGTAAACAGTTTGTACTGATCTACTGTTTCTACTGGCATTCATTTATGCATTTTTTTTATATTTTTTATGTATTGCCAATTAATAGATATGTACTGTAGTTTATCAAGCACAAATGGTATTTATGGTATTTTTTTTCTCTGGTAGCAGAAACTTAAAATGTAAAAGGTATCTGCAAATTATGATAAACCAGTGGTTGTATTAGGCATTAATAACTGCAAAATTGTAGGCTTGCATGTTTGTTGTCTTTAAAAAATTATTGTTAATATTTTGTTCATTTTAAGAACCAATCTTTATTAAAGCATCTAGTAACTGTTACTGAAAAGTGTTAAATATTGAAGCTTTTTATATTTCCATTTTTTAAAATATTTGTCTGATGGTGTATTGTGCATTTTAATTGACAAACTAGTTGTTCAATAAAAGAAGTCATGCAATGATGATGATTTTTTTTTTAAAAATTTTTTAAAGAAAATATTAGCAGAAATGCATACTTTCTATAAATGCTAATTGATAAATGCTAAAAACCAAAGTAAGGCTGTTGTCACTTAAAAAAAAAAAAAACTGTTTCTCTGTTTGGGGAAAAAACTAATTGTTATTTTGCTAAGTGTTATATTTAAAAATAAATATTTTCCCCCCTGGCGCCCTGTTTTTCAGAATTTTCAGAACTGTTTATAGGACATAGAGTTAGGGTTACCAAAAAGGTGGACAAATCATTCAGGTATTCACTTTCACTTTCAATTTAAAAGCATCAGCTGTCTATGGCAGAAAATACATAACAGAAAATTGTGGTAGGAAAATGACTGCAGATTTAAGAATACAGTTTTGTCAATCAAATCTGATTTAATAACTTGAGATGGTATGGAGTGAGGAAATGGGACATTTTCATGAAATGGGCTACAACTGTTGTATACCTAGTATCAGTTCTTTCCTGAACAAGAGTCATCTTACCTGGGCTAAAGAGAAAAAGAAATGGACTATTGCTCAGTAGTCCAATGTGCTCTTTTAAGATTAATGTACATTTGCATTGCATTTGGAAATCAAGGTTGCAGAATCTGGATGAAAAGTGGAGAGAAACAGAATCCAATTTGCTTGCTGTTTTCACAGTTGTTGATGTTGTCATCTGCTGATGTTGGTCTACTGTATTTTATCAAGTCCAAAAACAAAGCATTAATATTTTAGAGCACAATATGTTTCCATCTCCTGACAAGCTTTAAGAAGATGCAGATTTTCTTTTCCAACAAGACTTGGCACCTGTCCACAGTGCAAAGCTACCACTAAATGGTTTGCTTAGAATCCTCAACACTAACTGCAGACTTACTCAAACACATTTTTTGTCCCATGGACAGTAAAACTTGAAATTACTGTTCATGGTTGGCCTTTTGATTTTCCACAATCATCAAAATTAAAACAAAAAAAATTACTTGAAGTGTATATATAGAATATGCATAAGAGGCTTTCTACTTGATTAAATGTTCACCTGAGTAAATCCACACAAAGCTATTATTATGATTATTATTTAATATAACAAAAAGCTAATTATTTAAAGACAAAAAGTCTTTGTCTTGTATATGGCTGATCTTGAGGTCTCATATTTAGTTTAGCAAGGATACTTATGTTCATGGAAATAGAAACATTAAACTTCTTGTTGAAGGGTGCATGTGCAGATTTAAACACACTGCATTTTTAAAAATAAAAATTTACTTCTAGGATTATGTGCAATGACAGTATGAGTAAATACTGTATGTAATAAAACTTACTCTTCCAACACAATTCATTTATTACATAATTAAAATGTGTATACTTTATATTAATATTTTATTTAAGAAATTCTAGTTCTCACTTAATATTCCAAAGTACATATTAAAGTTAATAGTTAATATATTTTTTCTGTAGAAAAAGTTCATTTTTAGTGTATTTATAAAGTGACAAGACGATATGAGTTTCCTCCTTTAAATGTTTACTTGAAAACACAAATTATATAAGGTCAAGTGCAAAGTATGCAAAAATCTGCTGCTTCCATCTGAATCTAAATCAAACTAACAAACGTTCAATTAGAGTTCTTAAACTGTTAAACTATTAAACTGTTAAAGCTATTTAACACTATTAAATTGTTATGTCATATGTACAGTATTATGCTTTTAAATGACTAAATTAGGCTATTTTGACCAATATTAACTTTTTTAATTACAATCAAATTATCATTATCAACTTTAATTGTTTTAAATGACATAATTGTTGATCAACTAGTTTCTACTGGCTTTTTCAGGCGGTATACATTAAAACTCACAGGAACTTGCAAACATGAAAATTTTCACACAGTTGATATGTCAGCAATAAAACCACAACCCTAGAGCAAAAACAAGAAAGTATATTAAAATGGCCACAAATGCAAATTTAAATACAAATAAAAATAACTATCGTAATTAAATTAGAGAATGAGAATGAGCACAAATATAATCCTTTGGTGAAATTTTAATAAAATATACTTTGCTTTAATAATAGCTATGTGAGAATAGGTCAGGTGATTAGTAGAATCATATTTACAAGTAAATACACGTAAATATCAACATTTTAATAATAATAAGAAGAAGAAGAAGAAAAAGAAGAAACAGAACAAGGGTAATACAAATATAAAAATAGATAATGTTGTTAGGGTAATTTATTAATGTATTTAATTATATATAAAACATTTTTTAAAATAAAATACAACTTCTAATGAGGCGAGAGCAACCAAAGTAGGGCTTCTTCTGAGACATGTGATGCCAGCTGACAATCTAAACTGCCTAGTAACAGTGCATGTGCAGCAGTTCAGATGGTCAGCTGTGAACTCCTGCAAAAACACCATTACAGGTCAGCTGACCATCTGAAATGCTGCACATGCACCATTACTAGGCAGTGCAACAAATTCAGATAAGCTCATAGATATCCATGAATAGCTCATGTCCCTATGATTGATGTGAGAGTACAAATATGAAATCTCTTCCCTTGTCCAGCATGACCAGTATGGCCAGTTTGCTCAGCCAGGATTGGAACTTGTGATCTCTCAATATTTGGGCAAATGAATTTTGGTTATATTAATTAAATTATATTATCTATATATATACATACACACACTGGCTGTGCAATTAATGAATATTTACTATGAATATTTTAACATTTAACAATTTTATTTAATTAGAACGACACAAACTTCTCAGCACCTTATTTTAAGGTGAAGCAAAAACAAGCTAAAACTTCCACTATCCGGAATTAAGCTGTTGTCTTTATGATCTCGTAAAACAACTTTGAAATAAACATGCAGCGGTTTAAGAAACATTTTTCATACAGTTATCTTTATACAGCAGAACGTTAAAGAAGCGTGCTAACAGATCTGTGCACATTACACTGAACATATACTGTACCTAGTGTGCGAATTTCAAATGTGTTTTAAAACATAACAATCTACTTATAATATCTTCAAACAATAAACTTAGAAAAAATATATGTCTGTAATATGCCCCAATATACATTTGAAAGTTATTATACCTTTAAAAAATAACAGTGTTCTCATTAGGTTTTTTTTAAATATATGTTTATTGTTAAACAAAGCATATTTACTGCTACATAGTAGTGGCATGAAAGGGAAGCATGAGAGAAAGCAGTAAATATGAAAATAACTCTATTTATTTAATAAGCATTTGGAGCTTGAGGAGAAACCTGGGGGAAACCTCCCACAGTGAAGCATGGAGGAATATCAGCAGCTGATTGTCAGCAGTTGATTTAAACAGTAGAACAGCTGTTGACATTTGGAGACACGCTGGTGTCTGGCAGAGAGGAATGCCTATAAATTGTCTCTCAGAGTTCTTTTTTTAGTCAATGTGAAAAATCACCCTGGATTTCCGTTTCCTATTTTATAATTAGCAAGTTATTTATGCAAACAACCAACCTGCATGAACTGGCACAGAAATGTACAATTCATATAGAAAATTGTAGTCTATGTATAAAATCCCAAATTATGCATGCCCATGTTATTTCAGCTCAATCTGCACTTTACATCTGGTAAGGTGTGAATACTGCATTCCGTTACATGAATACTTGGGTAATAAACATTGTATGACTCTGTGTATTTTATCATATTTTAGACATTTATTAGAAAAATTTATTATTAATGTCAATTTATTATAGAACTTATGTCTACATGTATTTTTTAAAAATAGTTTTCATCTTTGCTTGTATCTCATGTACATTATCTTTATTTTTTAATATAAAGAAATCAATAACATTAATATATTGTGGAAAAGTACAGGTACTGAGCATAAACTAAAGTCTATAGACCAAACGCCTCACTGCCTGTCAAACTCAATTACTTTTCTAATAATAAACTCCTGCAGCAACCTGCCTTGAATGGAAGTTTAACCAGATACATCTGTGCCCTAAAATTAGCCCTTCTTGTTGGTCAGGCCTCATGGACTTTCTGTCACCTTTGTCTGCTTCAGCTTTTGTCTGTTGGAACACAAAACTCCACAGTGAATGACAGGAATACTGAGAGTCTGCAAACTCCTTAGGAACTCAATTTGGACTACAAATCTACTTTCTTGGAGGTAGGTGGACTAGGTGTATGCATTTAAATTTAAAAAGGATGTAACAGATTCTATATCTTGTTATTCATTGACCTTAAAAAAAATATATACTAACTATACTAACATTTATTTAAATGGTCTTTCTAAACATGGAACAAACATTTGTATTTATACTGACACATTTGTATTTATACTGGCATGTGTAGTTTTTGCCTACTTTAAATTCATTGTATTGTAGTGTTGAATTCTCAAATCTAATGGGCCACACATCAAAACTACTTCTTCTTTGTCTTTCGGCTGTTCCCTTTCAGGGGTCGCCACAGCAAATTATCTGCCTCCATCTAACCCTATCCTCTGCATCCTTTCTCTCACACCAACTAACTTTATGTCCTCTCTCACTACATCCATAAAACAGTTACATTACTGTATTCATAATATGTTATAATTTATAAAGTGACATTCATAGGGACTTGGCAGATGCTCTACATAATCTAAAATGGATTATGATCTAATATCTAAAATATGTATGTAAAAACTGATATGGTAAATACTTTCATATGGGGACATTTGTTGTATAGTCCAACAAAAGCAAGTGCCCAAATTCCAAGTGACCAGTAAAAATAGAATTCGTTGGGCAGTCTTTGGCCAGTGACAGCCTGTACTTTCACAGTGGTGAGCAAAATACACAAATCCTCTGTCTGAGTAAAAGTTCATAAAATATTACTAGGTAAAATATTACTTAAGTAAAAGTAGAAAATCTCCCTTTCATTACTTGAGTAATATTTACAAAAGTACATGCATTCAAATTTGCTTAAGATTTACTATGTAGATTTTAAGTAGATTTACTACAGTGAGTTTGTATTAGCTCTGTAATATTAGCTCTGTAACAAGTCTCTAACCTATTCTTTACCAGTGAGAACTTGTTTATACACCTACTGAAACATCCAGAGAGGGATGCATTGCAATAATCCAATCTATAAATTTTGTTACCTAAAGGTAACAAAAGCATAATCCAAGTTTGAGCATTTATCAGCAATGATATCTAATCTTTAGCCAATATCCTGTTTCCCAGTAAATGTTTACAAGTAGAGCAGAAATAATTGTTGATCTGACAGCTCCATTACAAATACAAAGCATTTGTTTGTCTTTTTAGAACAGATGCAGATGCTAATCCTTAGATTTGGCAAACATAATCAGAAATTAATCTAAATATGGTCTGATAAATATGTGAAAGAGTATTATTTTCTGCTCCTCAAGAACATCCTGTTAAACTACTGTAGATATATGTGTATTCCAGTTTCTCTTGCTGTTTAACCATACCTCCAAATATTTAAAACATTTGGCTTCTCAATAGGAGAGTTACATGACAACATGCCATCCCATTTTGTAGAGTGACTGAAAACTGCATTTTGTTTTAAATGAGTTTTTAAAAAAAAAAAGCCATTTCATGGACCAGTTCTTTACCACCTTTACATCCCTTTACATCTTAAGAAATTGTTTCGTTTCAAGAAATTTCCCCGCTGTGGGACAAATAAAGGGATATCTTATTCTTAGTGAGTGTAACATTCCTTTCCTTCACCCAAATAGCCCCATTATCTGCATATAGCGATGTCCTGATTTCTGGCTACACTTTAGCAAAGATATCATTGATCATGATGTTAAAAAGAGTAGAGCTTATCACACCTCCTTGTGTAGTTGCTTGCAGTATCTATATTAGGAATGTCTGATGACCACTTACCCTAAACAGTATTGTACAATACTCCAAAAAAGTCTTTAATCCACCAAAACATTTTACCTCTATTACTATCATTTGATAATTTATTTGACTTTCCAGCTGAGCTAAAAAGCCTTGGTTGCAAAGTATCTGATGCCCTCCTGTTCGAACAAGTTGCTGCTTTCCTCTGCAGATGCTTCAATTAGATTTCATCAAGATCTGTGTCTTGCTATGAATTATTCATGACCTCCTTGTTGTTCTGTTGTTGTCTGTTTGGTGTTTCCACATCTGCACATTCATTAGGTTGCATAACTGGGAGTTACATTCATGGCACTGGGATTGAAGCCTAGTCAGTATCCAGTTTGATGTAGCTTTTCCTTACTTTTTTACTTTCCTTTCTTTTTTTAGGATTGGGAGTAACACAGCTATTGTTTTATTTGTTATTTGGCTACACACTTAAATCATCCTGGGTTTCTCTGGTTGGCATAGATGCCATGGTAATTTTATGCTAATTTTGGGTAGTGGCCATATTGATCCTGTGCCCGCTCATAATTCTTACCATATATATTTTTTAAACAGCTGCTCCATTGGTAATAGAGGTACTATGTGAAAAATAATAGCAGTAGTTTATTTAACTGCTCCTCTTTTTTAATCACCTTATTTGCTGATGCCCTGAGATGTTTAAGGTATAACTACTGTGGCTATATAACTGCTGTAGTTGTAGAAAATATAAAGTCAGTCATTCTGTATTTATGTGTACTGAATCATGCACTCCCAAATTCTATTAAAACTAATTCTTTAATGCAACACAAAGTAGAAATGCTTTAAACATCCACACACTGGACTTTTTTGTATGGCTTATTTCTGCATCACCTTATGCAAATTTCACAATATTTATTTTCCTCCAAATTTTTTAGAACTCCTTGTCATTTAGTACATTCAGGTAGTTAGCTCACTATGACAAATTACATTGCTGAGCCTAGATATGATTGACTGCCTCCAGAGGCTTGCACATACATGATGATACATGATGGGTGCATCATTTCATGCCCTTCCCTTCTTACCCTAACATGCCCATTGCTCTGGTATAGAACCATCCCCCCCCTAACAAGTGGTTTTCTTATGGCCACACATCAGTTTAGTCCCAATCTTGTGGGGAAAATTGTGGAAATGCGTCATATGTGGAAATCATTTAACTTTCAATATTTAAACATAGCTGTGATTTCTTATGTCATTTTTATGATGCAACATTACTAAGCATCTCAGTGATCTCTGAAAACTGTCAATTATTGTTTTTACCATAAATTTTTTTCTGACCATTCATTATTTTTTCTGAACTGTCAACTTCTATGATTTCTATTTAACATATATTATTTATATGTTAATATCTTAAATAAACATAATGAGCATTTGGTCTTTTAATATAAACTTTGTAATTGTGTTGCTATATACACGACTCAAAAGTTTGGAATCACTTTCTAACTCCATGGTCGTTCCTGATTTTTACTTCTTTCTACATTGTAAAGCTATGCTGAAAGGATCCAAATTATGCAATTAACTCCTTTGAACAATTAATGCTGTTCTTCTACTCATGATCTGTAAAGCCTTCGTAATGACTGTAATCTGAGGTGCTGGTTGTTAATTGGTGGTTTTTGAGGCTGCTAACTCTAAATGAACTTCTCCTCTGCAGTAGAGGTAAAATTTGGTCTCTCTTTCCTGGGAAGGTCTTCATGAGAACCAATTTCATTATGGTGCTTGATGGGTTTTGCAAATGCACTTTACAATATTGTTCTTGCAAGAACTATTCCATAAAAGTTCACCACTGTGTTTTAAAATAATAGCTAAATGTTAATGTTGTTGTTGATACATAATTACTTAATTCCAAATGTGTTATTTCATAGAAATCCCCAGTATTGGTGAAGAATGTAGAAAATACATCACTACACAAAAACAGAAATTTGCAAGTGATCCCAAACTTTTGATCGGTAGTATATATATATATATATATATATATATATACTAGTGGACCATATGACATTCTCCCAATCATCTTGTGGATCATCCAAATGCTCTCTAGCACACTTCAGATGGGCCTGGACATGTACTAGCTTAAGCAGGGGGACACGTGTGGCAAAGCAGGATTTGACTACTGATTTGACAAAACTATTGCCTAACTTCTTTTTCCTTCCAAAGGTATGTGCTGATAAAAAATTTAATGGAGCCTTGACAAGTTTTTCGAAGCAAGATGTTATACACTTCCGCTGAAATGAGCTTAATGGACATTACCAAGATTTTCTCTCTCCTCCGACCGAACGAGGATGAAGAAGATGGCTGTCAAGAGTTAAATAAGGCTATTGCTGAAGATGATGACAAACGTCTGGCTGATCTGCTTTCTCAAGAAAGCTACAGAAGATGTATTAATAGCAGAAGTGGCTGGGGAATACCAAGTACACCACTAAAAACTGCGGCTGCTCTCGGTCACTTGCGCTGCCTGGAATGCCTTTTAGCTCATGGTGCAGAGGTTGACAGCCTGGATGTGAAAGCCCAGACTCCACTTTTCACAGCAGTCAGTGGCAAACACCTTGGGTGTGTCTCTGCTTTGCTCAAAGCTGGTGCTGACCCCAACGGAAGCCAATATAACAACTGTTCACCAGTGCTAACTGCAGCCAGGGAAGGAGATGTTGACATTTTGAGGGAGCTGCTGTCTTATGGTGCTGAGACAGATGTCCGAGCCAAAGTACCGGACTGGGCTTCCAATACAACAACATGCCGAGGGCCTCTTTACATCGCAGCCATTTATGGACACCTGGAATGCTTCAAGATGCTGCTGCTACATGGTGCCGACCCAGACTACAACTGTAAGGAAGAGAAAATACTGGCAAGGATCAAGAAGTCAAGCACAGTGCTGGACACATGTCTCAAATATGGGTGCCAATCTGAATATATTCAACTTCTTATAGACTTCGGAGCAAATGTCTACATCCCAATGGTGATTACGGACAAAACAAGAGAGAAGGATGAGGCTATCATGCTGGTGCTGAGAGAAAGAGGTAAATTTCTATACACAAGAGTTACAGTATGTTTACAGTATATGAATTAATGTTTTTATTTAGTACTTCACATATTCTCTTTTTATTTGCAGCTTACCCAAAAACATTGATGTCTCAGATTCGGCTCGCAGTACGAAAGTACCTTTCTAATGCACACAAACTGCACTTGATAGATAGACTGGATATTCCACAAGTACTAAAAAAATATTTAAAACATACTACATGACCTACACTGTCTGCCTGCTCCTTTGTGGTAGCTTAAGAACAACACACACACACACAGTGGAATGAAACTGGAGTACAGAGGAAACAGACCAAGCACACATGCAAATTCCACAGCAAATTCACAGAACTGATTCGAGAATCAAACCCTCAACCCTGGAGGTGCGAGGCCACAATGCTATCCACTATACTGCTGCGAAGATATTTAATGCATGAATAGTAATTTATACAAACTGAAGATGAAATACTGTAATATTTTGGGATGCTAAAGTTTTAGCAAAGTTTTAGTAATATAATGTTTTGTAAGTTATCTTTCAAGACCTTTGATGTAATCGTCAAAATTAAAACAAAACAGCTTGAAATATTTCACTTTACATGAAATGAAATCCACAGTTATGACAGTTTAAAAAAAGAAAGAAGATACTTTTTCCATGATATTCCAAATTTTCAAGGTGCAATGTGTATGTACATACAGTGTGTTTCAGTAAGATGCAGGGTGGAAGCAGAAAAGATATGATCAAATGTCCTTCAAAATGCACTCAGAAGAGTTTAATTTCAGCCACATGTCTTACATCCTGTTATGACTATATATATATAATTGTATTTGCTTGATTTGCATATTTATCACACTAAAATTATACACAAAGATAGCAAAAGTAAATACAAAATGCTGTTTAAATGATGATTTCATTTATTAAGGGAAAAAAGCTATCCAAAATAACTGGTACCATGTGAAGAACTAATTACCTTTTAAACATAACTGTTTGTGCCACCCTTGGTGGCAACAACTGCAATCAAGCGTTTGGGATAACTGGCAATGAGTCTTTCACATTGCTGTGGAGGAATTTTGAACCACTTTTCAGAATTGCTTTAATTTGGCCACATTGGAGCCACCATCACATTTGACTGTTGGTATGGTGTTCTTTTTATTAAATGCGGTGTTAGTTTTACACCAGATATAAGGACTCACACAGCTTACAGCAAGTTAAACTTTTGTCTCATCAGTCTATAGGCTTGCCCAAAAGGCTTGGGGATAATCAAGATATTTTTTGGCAAAAGTGAAACGAGCCTTCGTTTTCTTTTTGGTTGTTCTTTTCCCTGTGAACACTCCTATGGATGCCATTTTTCCAGTCTCTTTCTTATTGTTGAATCATGAATACTGACCTTAACTGAGGCTTAAGTGAGGTGTGCAGTTCTTTAGATGTTGTTGTGGCTTCCTTTATGAGCTCTTCGATGGCTCATCCTCATGCTCCTGTAGTAATTTTGGGAGGCAGGCCAATCCTGGGCCAATCCTGTTTCAAATTTTATGCATTTCTGGATAATGGCTTTCACCATGGTTTGCTTGTGGGGTGGTGTTGCTTTTTCCATTTATAAATAAAATTATCTTTTAAAACAGCATTTGGTATTTACTCATGTTATTTTTGTGTAATGTTTGATGATTTTGTGTAAATTTGTTTGACAATCTCAATCATTTAATGTAAGTTTGACAATATGCAAAAAATAATTAAATAAAAATCTGAAAGGGGCAAATACTTTTTCATGGCACTGCATATAGTACTGTAGCCAAAGTCTAAGGCGCCCTGTGTTTTTATATAAACTTTATTTATTTATTTATTTATTTTTTACATTTGACTTTACTTGACTATCATTGAGTCAGTACAAAAACATTTCTGATTTTCAAACATCAGGATTCCACCTAAAAATTTAATGTTACAGAACATTATTTGCTATGAGGTAGAGGTCTGCATTACCGCGGCTCTCCCGCAGGACCCGACAAGATTTCTTGCGGGGCGGGAATAAATTTACAAACAAAACGCGGTAGCGGTCGGAAACTGGTGTAATTTGGACGGGAGCGGGCGGTCTAATA
>JAQMYL010000002.1:12918008-12929717 GCA_030014365.1 Clarias pachynema | reverse complement strand
ATCCCGTACAACCAAAAACATTGCTACCATATTTTTTACGGTAAACTTCTGGCAACCACAGCTGCCATTTTTTTACCGTTAAATTTACGGTTTAGTTTTTTTCACAGTGCAATAACGGTGCTACCGTTTTTTTTTTTACGGTAGAATTCTGGCAACCACAGCTGCCGGTTTTTTACTGTAAAATGTTTTTTTATTTTTTTACAGTGTGTTTAAATTTCTCTTAAAGGAGTAAAACTGATTTACATTTACAAGACTTTAAGCACAGGACAGTGATAAGAAAATTAGCTGCAGTAATCAATGGTACAAATGTTTTAAAGAAGGCTGTACCTCTTTGAATGATGATCATGGTTAAGGTGATCATTGAAGACTGACGATTAATTTCAACTTGCGGAAGAGACGCATCTGTCTTTGGGAACTGTACAAACACAATCATTCATGAACATCTGCGTTTTCAGAAGGTGAGTGCATATTGGGTACTGAGTGAACTGTCACATCTCAGATCCTAACCAGTCTGGATTAAAACCAGCACATTCCACAAAAACCTATTGTCCATTGTCCATTGTCTATTGGCCATTACTGAGAAGCTACTGTACATTCTGCATGATCAGCCAAAACCTTATGTCTTTATACTCCTGAACCTTTCATCAGTTTTGGATGCAGTCAACCACAAGACTTGCTTATCCATCTTCATAAGTTTTGGAATCTGTGGCACAGAATGGCAATCATTTGCTTCCTATTTGGAAGGTCAGTCACATAAGGTGACAGGAGGGGATTCACATCTGCTTCATGCAGACTCTCCACCGATTAAAACTCAGTACTTGGTCCTTTGCTGTTCTCTCTCTATACTCGATCTCTTGGTGAGGTCATGTCCTTACATATCACTATGTGGATGACATTCAACACATCTTCTTCCCTCCCTCAGTCACTCATGTTTCTGATCAGCATGATCTCCGCATGTCTGACAGACATCTTTTCTTGGATGACCTCTTGTCAGCTGTTAAATAATCCCTGCAAAACAGAAATTCTGTTAATTGCAGGTGATCATCACCCCTTTACAATCCCACTCCCCCCCCTTAGACAAATATGTGATCTCACCTATGGCCACAGCACACAACCTTGGGGTAACCATGGCCAATCAACTGTGCTTTTCACTTACATTGCTAAAGTGACACTCGTGTTGATTTCATCAACACACTCGTGTTGATTTCTTCTCTACTATATCCGAAGGATTAATCTATTCCTATCCACACTAGCCAATTAGGTGCTTGTTCAGACTCCTGTTATTTAGTCATCTTTGCAACTGATGCTGAAGGCAGCTGCATACCTTGTTTTCAAATTTCCTAAATTCTTCCACACCACTCCATTACATTACTTCTTCCGTTGGCTTCCTGTAGCTGCTTATCAGATTTAAAACACTGATGCTTGCCTAAAAAGCCAAAAACAGGCCACCACCCAACTACCTCAAAGCGGTTTTAACAACACAGCACCACGTTTCCTCTGATCTTCTAGGACTGCTCGACTGCTCCACACCATCTCTCAGTGTACAAGGAAGGCATACATCAAGCATGCATAAGGCATCAACTTCCTCTTGATATCTGCTGAGTCACAGACAGTCTTCAAACAGTGTCTAAATCTCTACCTTTTTATTAGGTACTTAAAATAAATAATTGAATAAAATTATATTATATATAATTAAACAAAATCCCATCAGTGTTGTAGATTGATAGGACTGATGATCAGTAACGTAGTAGACCAGTATAAGAATGTATTTAATGATAGAATCTTTAAAGCCCTTACTTAAGTTGCACTGGATAAGGGTGTTTGGCAAATGCCAAGTCTGTATTAATACTGGAAGTATTAATCTTTTCAGCAGCTGAATCTGTTGGGAGACAATCAGCCACTGTCCACAGCAGCAATGGAAGTGCTACCCAGAGAAAATTGCCCAGACCTCGTTCTGGACCTCTGCAAGTAAATGTGGTAAGTAATGCATCATAAGAAATTATATAATACGTAAATGGGGATTTGATCCCCTGTTACTCTTCTCAGCTCACTAACTCAGTTAAATTTCTTTACTCTTGTAACTATTTTAATATGTAAATGGCAAAAGTGGTGGTTACACAGTAAATAGGCCACTGCAGTTGTTAGACAACTCTCCCATTGTTTTTAAATTGCTTGAGAAAACTCAACCAAAGGGTACAAATCCTATCAGAATATTTCCTGCTAAAAGTCTTCTTGCCATGTTCTGCCACACAGTCTCTCTCTCTGTTTGCTGCTGATGGTTGATGTTTTGATGATGTTTACATGGTATTATAACTTGGGTTATGATGATTAAAAAGTCTCTTTTTTTAAAGCCCTTTTTGACTTTTTTTTTGTGTTTATGTGATCTCCATTCATTTTTTTTTTATCATACACATTGATGGTTCAGCAATATCCTTCCAGCTTTTCATAATTTGTTGAATGGTTCTTAAGCCAGTTTCAGTAATTTCAAATATCCTTAGATGTTTTCTTTGCTTGATGCAGCCAAATAATTTGACCCTTCTGAAATGATGACGTTTTTGACCAGGCAGTATTTATTTATATTAGATATCTAACATGGTTACATACTTAATGCAAAAGAAAAAGCCTTTTTTTAAAAAAAACAAAAAAACAATTTATCAACATAAATATCTTAGTGGCTTATAAGCATCTTATTAGCTTTATGAATGTTAAACTTAGAATCAACAAATAATAAGGAATTTTCCTCTGTGTTTTCCACATATTACAGATATTAAATTATTTTACAAGCACATTGAATTGTATTGCACTGTGTTGTTTTTTTGAAAAATATTCAGTGTATATTTTAATCAGGTTCAGTTAGAAAATGCAGCAAATTTAACTTAGCTGTCCAGATCATGGTCAGAGAAACCTATTTGCAGAATTGATAAATCTTGATAAATCTCCATACATTAGCATGGATAGTAGACATACCTCAATTTTTCTTCCTGTGGTAAACTTTTTAGTTAATTTATTATTTAAAATTCTGTGCAGGTCATTTTAGTTTAATTTTGTATACAGCTTTGAACAATAGACATTGTCACAAATCAGCTATACAGAAATATAAAAATTAGCAAGCAGTAGGAAACAAAGGAAATAAATCTCTGAGATGACATGAGGCAGATTAAGGATATACAAGTTTTTACCAAAAAACACTTTCAGATGCAGACAAATCCAAAACATATTCCATCAATCAAAAGTTCTCCCTAGAGGGACATGTGCTGCCTCCCAGGTTTGTTCACGTAATCTCATCCAGTCATCCCCTTCCAGAACATGAGATGGTTCACCATAGCGTGGGAGTAGTGGAGGCATGCACTAGAAGGGCACATTGTACCCTGAAAAGATTCTCCCTCCTACTGTGATTGTTGAGACAGTATGATCTTAGGAACAACTGCTGGCGTGGTCTCTCCATCTGGCCGTTTGAGTTAGGGTGGTGACCGATGAGAAGAAATTGATATTTATATGTCCTTTGCAAAAGGCCTGTCATAAGTGCAAGCTACAGTATGGGACCCATCAGTGTTGAGACAATGTTTTCAGGAAGAGCATAAAGCGTGAATACTTCCTTGGCAGTCTTAAGAGCTGTGATAGTTTGGGCAGGGTTATGAGGTGCAGGTCTTAGCCGATAGATGTAAGGATAGTTGTGGGTATGGTAGCTTAGTGGTTAAAATTACAGTAGAAGGTTTATTTCCCAGCTTGGCAGCTTGATTCTTAACTTGTTTGTAAAATGAGGTAAATTTAAGGCACTATGGATAAGGATGTCTGCCAAATTCCATAAATGTTAGCGATGTCACTGATGAAATCAGTGCAATAAGGGACCAAGGTTGGACCAAGTGGTTTTAGGACTCCTCTTGGCAGTTGTTATGTCCAGGTTTGCACATACACTGAAAGCTGTTGTCTTACCTTTCGATGTATGTCTCAAGGATTTCCACCAAAACCTTTTTCATTCTGCTCAGCCCACTGGATGTCCTTGATTATCTTCCAGTATACCAGAAGCCTGTTTTTTTCCCTTCAGTAGGGAAGTTAAAGCTTGGCCACACTGCTGAAACCTTTTTTAATCTCTGAAAGAAATTGGTTTCTTGGGTTTCTTTGCCTTGTTTTAAATGGACTAACAAAGAAAATGCTACAGTACATTGCTTAAGAAAACCCTTGCATTTATCAGGAGGACCATCATATTTTTTCTTTATTGCCAAAGGAATGTGCTGTAGTTTAGTGGATGTAGGTTAGTGAATGTTACAAATTTGCTACAAATTCAAAGGATTTCCTTTGTGGTTTTTGGTTGCCAAGCAAATGACCCTGGGAAGTGGCAGGAATTATGTAGATAGTGTTTTTCTATTCATGCCACATAGCTTCAGTTGGATTTAAGCCTAGGCTTTTACTTAGCAATTCTAGAAAAAAAAAACTTTTTTTTTCAAGCTTTTTTTTTTCTTTTCCTGTTTTGCCTTGTGTTTTGAGTCAATGTCCTGTTAGGTCATAAATATTTTCCCAAGACACATAATTTAGACTGACTGGACTGGACTTGGTTTCTCCAAGACAGCAGGGTAGTGCATTGACAAGTCAGAAACACAGCTACTGATTTAATGAAAAGTCAGGAATAAAGCCCAAAGACATCACAATTTATTTTTACTTGCAGGATCAGACAACTACAGTACATGGGCCATTTCAGCTACTAGAACACAGAATTTATGGGTTTTTGAACTAGATACATAAAATTAGGAGAATAAAAAACATAAAAAATTGTCACACCACATTTACATAAGTGGAGGAGTACATGTCTTGTATGTATCAAGTCCAGGATTCAATCTCCCACATCTCTACTTGCTCCTCGCACATACAGGGTTGGGGTCTGAATCCCAGCTTTGGATTCTATGTTCTCATCGTTCTTAGTGGGTTTCCTCTGACTACTCTGGCTTCCTTTCATAGATCAAAGACATGCAGATTATGTTAATTGGTGTTTCCAAACAATTATTGTAGTGTGTGAGTGTATGTGTGTGCTTGTGTCCTGGCACCCTATCCAGGGTGTGTCCTGCCTTGTTCCCTGTGTCTCCTGGGATAGGCTTTAGCCCCCTGTGATCCTGTACAGGATAAGCAGTATAGAGAATGAGTAAGTGCTCTCTTAAAGTAACAGAAAACGGACACTTATTAAAGACCTCGTTTAACTTCCCAATCTACTTCATAGAAACTTTATCTGATGTACATAGCAAAAATATCAATGACTGTTTCTGTAGTCAACTGCAGTTAGTCATATAGTTTCCTTTTAAGAACTTTAATATGCAGTTTAACAAATGTTCTTGTGGTGCTGGTTGAATCCATTTATTTCTTCATGCTCCCCATAAATTACGCGTATTCCTTATAGGGAAAAACAGAACAATAACTAAATATAATGATGTCAGCTGAATCAGCTGAATATTTATGTGGGCAATTATAGACACAGTAAATGACCCTTTGAACTTTGAAAAACAGATCGTCTAAATATTCCAAACAAAAACTATTACAAAATGGGGGTAGTGCAGTGCACATTTATTTGAGATAATTTTAGTTCTTCCCAGCTTGGCGCCTGACTCTTTTTATCAGGAAGCAGTCAGCAAGCATGGATCATGAAGGGACAGAGGCTGAACAAAAGAAGCCATCATTATGGAGGGGAAGTGGATGGGGTGGAGGTTCCCTGCCATTAGCAAATAGTGTAGCACAAATAGTGATTTGCTATATCATACGTTTGTATAATCATCTTGTATGAGAGACTGCAGAAGAAAAAACATGTTAAAAGATGCCAAATAAGTAAAGAAATGTGTAGCTTGCCTATTGTTTTTATTTATTTTACTAAAGGAATGAACATAACATTATACCGAAGCTGCCCAGTATTACTTTACATTTGCACAGTATGGATGTTGAACTTCTCCTACCCTGTGCTTAAGTTAGCTGCTCTTCCTGAAAACACGGTTAACCTACCCAAATGGACATCCTCACAGCATAGCATCTTAATATTCTTCAAGATTGTAATTAAAATTTCTACAAAATGTTAATTTCTACAGTAATTATGAGTATAAAGGCTAGATATATACACACACAAAGATCAAGTAATTTTAATTAAAAAGCAAATAGAGTGAAACCTTGAGTTGCGAGTAAACTGAACATATGCTAGACAAAGAAAAACTATGAACTTAAATAACAAATCTAAATAACAGAACAATCACATACACCTGTGGAACTGAAAACTCAAGAAACAATGATATACAAAGTAATATGAGATGTCTCATAGACATCTCATAGATGTCACTGTTCCAGTGTCTTGGCTCCTCAAGTGGTAGAATGAACTTACTTCTGCAGTCTGCTTTTTTTTTTTTGCAAAAGCCCGAAGACAAAATTCCTTAGATGGTACTGGGACTCTTTACTTGCACTAGCATTTATTAATTATGTACTTATTTTGACAGTTACTACAGTCTACTTCTGATTGTGTTTTGAACATTGTGGACAAGGTTTATCATGATCCAGAACATCAACAATTTCTATAGCAATAATTCAGGATTGTTAAAACTAGTGATATTGACGAAACTTGATGTTGACAACTCAGTAGGTTTATGTACAGTCATGAATTTATATGCAAAATAATCATTAGTGGAGAAAAACAATCTGCTGTAAACTGCACAGTTTCATTAACATGAACCTGTCCAAGGCAGCTAGAATGAATTTAGTAGCTTCAGAAGATATATCCCATGGTTATTTAATGTTTCTGTTGTTCTTTGGGGAATTGAAAAAGGTCATGTGGTCTGATGACTCCAGATTTATCCTATTCCAGAGCCGTGGGTATGTCAGGGTAAAAAGAGGGAAACATTAGCAGGGAAGCACACGAAGTAATGCAGCCTTTACGCATAGTGCTCTCTGTACCAGCTCTCTGTCACTCAGATGCGCGTCTTTTTAACTTTATCATGCAGACTGAATCCCCTCTCTCGGTTTCTGGTCGCTATAGCTTCGCATTGAGGAAGCGCAGCGGTTTTGGATCTCGTTCAAATTAATGCCGATTCACTTCTTTTAAAAGGAGACAGCTGTCGCTGGCACGACGAACAACCTAACAAGGATGATGACGGTGAGGATGTCGCTTATGCTTGTCCGCCTTAGAGCTCAGGCCGCGAGGGCGGCTTTTTATGACCGATGTCTACGCTACGGAGTGGTACGCAGTGGTGTATGCATGGACGTTTGCATTTTTCTCTTAAATAATATATTCTCGTGCATTGCAACGTGACCTTGGAGATGTGCTCGTGTTCTTGCAGAGTTCATAATAACGACTATGCTAATCAAATACTACCAACGCTTCAGCGTCGCCAGAAAAACAAACAAACAAAAAAAAAAACCGGACCCATGTATATACTGTATTATACACCTTACTAGCTCGCTTGGTGGTGTTTTGTTTGTGTTGTCGTCTGATCATAGCTGTACACTCGTCTTTTTGAGCTATTGTTTCTGTTTTGCATTTTTGTTGTTGTTGTTCTTTGTATCGCGGGTACGTGAGCTTTGATTACTTCAGTCGTAATGATGTCGTTTGCATTTAATGCAAATAAATAACGCTATAGTCTTTGTGCTATTTATGTAATATTAAACCATGTCTAACGTGAATTTCCTTGAAAGCAGGTGCTACAGCATAACTGAACATAATTAAAGCCATTGTTCAATAAACGTGTGCATATCTCATTATAGAAAGAGGTTGATGTCTGGGGATTTTTCTTTCCCTCCCAGAGTTGTGTAAGTCTACAGAAATCCACAAGACAGATAGCGCTCAGAGAACACTATCAGGTACAAAGAAAAATAGATACTTATATAATAATAATACTTGTATATAGGGATCAGAACAAATTTTAAGAACCTCTGTAGATGTTCTTATGATCTGTAGATTTTTATCTTAAGCTTTTTCTGTGATACTCAAAATCTCCAGCAGTCCAGTGGAAAATTATTTTTTTTAAAGTAATTATTCAATCAAATCAGGATTAGAAGAGAGATTTACATTTAAAAGTGATAACATATATGGGAAGGTGAAGTACAGTACAATTCTTCTTATGGTATTCAAATATTAAGGAAGTTTTAAATGCATTATGTTATGGACAAAGAAGAAACTAGAATCATCCTGGTCCTGTGATAGGTGATCTCCAGTGAGGAGGATTGTTATGTTTCAGACATAGCATTCACTGGCACAGTGCTTGGAGAATGCTGGGCAGTGGAGTATCTGGGCTTCCAAATAAATGCCTTTATTAGTGTTTTGGGAAATTATAAATTAATCAGAGACTAGCTATTTTGTTTTCAGTCATCATAAATGTTTGTATCAGCTAAACCCATACATGCCATCAGGGTAAGAATGATTAACATTGTGTATTTCACTATTGTGCTGCCAAACAGTTCTTGACCCGTTGATGCATGAACTCCACATGGGCTTGGAAGGTGTCCTGGGGTATCTGGCACCAATATGTCAGGAGCAGATCCAAGTCCTGTAAGATTGAACTTGTTTGTCCTGCACATGCCACAGATGCTCATTTGGATTGAGATTTTGGTCCAGTCACCACATGGATTTATTTACCGTTTCGTAAACCCTTCTGAAAGAGGCTAGTGCCATAAAGAAATACTATTGCTATTACTGTAAGCTGTGCCTAGTCTGCAGCAAGGTTTAGGTTTAGTAGCTGGTACATATGAAAGTGTAAATTTAGTGCTAGAATATGTGACCCTATGGCTAATATATGCAGTCGTTAAAATAGCTGTCTCTGGTCTCATTTGCTTTTTGAAGATTTGGCATGGATGATTCAGTAATACAGTAAGAGGCTTTGGTAAGGAAATGTGGCAAGGAAATGGCAATAGAAAGAAACCTTGAGAGGAACCAGACTCAACAGGGAAGGGGAGACTGTAGGAAATTCCAGTCCTGAACTAGCGAGCCACTGCAGTCACAACTCCTCAGAGAACAGCTGCCGGCATCAACCGAGGCCAGGACTGCCTTCATGGAAAAGTGGAACCGTCCCTAGTCACCACATGCATCCCAAGCAGACCACACGGGCATCCATGCGACGAGATCTCCCACCAGAAGCGGTGCACCAAGACGAGTCAGACAGGTCCAGTGGGCAGAGGGGGTCTGGATCACTGGCAGTTCAGGAACATGTGTAGCCCGTCAGAAAGACAGAGAGAGAGAGAGAGAGAGAAAGAGAAGAGAAGAGAGGGAAAAATAGAGAGGGGAGAGAAGGAGAGAAAACAGTTAGGTATGCTCACAGTCACATAATGTATAAAGTAAATGTATATTATATATAGTGTAGAGTGCAAGCAGGGACACCGACAGGACTACTGTAAGTATGACAGCTTAATTAAAAGGAAGTGCCAAATGGAAACACAGACATGAGGGCTCCCTGAGATGTAAAGCAACCAATCATGTCACCGTCAACAAACTTGAGTAATCAGTGAGAGTGGGGAAGACAGCATCTAAACATACCAGTTCACCATACCAGTCCATGAGTCCACCAGATCCGCTGCTTTACCTAAGACAAATCTATTTACAAAAATGCTTTTCTAAAAAAATAAGTTTTTAGCCTAGACTTAAACACTGAAACTGGATTAATTGGAAGGCTATTTTATAACTTTGGGGCTTTGTAAGAAAAAGCTTTTTTTCTCATCTGGTTTTGCTGAGACATACTGTATGTCATCAACATAACAATGAAAACTAATACTATGCTTAGGAATTATGTTGCCCAGAGGAAGCATGGAAAGAGAAAAAATCAGTGGATCTAAAACCGAACCCTGAGGAGCACCAAACTTCACTCCACGACATGCAGAATAGTCATCATTTAAATCTACAAACTGATAACGATCAGTTAAATAGGATCTGAGCCAGGAAAGGTCCGTTCCCTTAATTTCTACTACATTTTCTAATCTGTGAATGAGAATACTATGATTAATGGTGTCAAAAGCTGCACTGAGGTCGAGTAACACAAGCATAGTGATGCAACCTTGATCAGAGGCCAATATGAGGTCATTTACTACTTTAACAAGTGTTGTCACTGTGCTGTGATAAGGCCTAAATCCTGAATGATACAGAATAGTGTATGCTATTTCTATGTAAATATGAACATAGCTGATGCTCTACTATCTTTTTCAGAATCTTAGAGATAAAAGGGAGCATATTTTCATAAAATTCTAGAGCAATTAAAATGAAACAAAATAAATATTTTTTTGTAATAGATGAGACACACCTATTGAAAATATAAATGTTTGAACACCCCTGTCAAATATATAACAAAAAGGTTTCATTTATTGAAATTACACCCCCTTCCCTTTTTTTAACAGTGCTTCTCCAATTTCACTAGCTCAAAAGTAATTAGACAATTGAATGATAAGCAGTTGCCAGCATGGCCATGTGTGACAGTTTTCTTTGTTAGTTCATCACTTCTTATCTGGTGTTGATTAGAAGTGATGACTTTTCATTTGATTTCCATGGGAACTTTTAGTATCTGGTCCAGAAACATGTTGATTCAAGTAAAGGAGACCATTATCACAAACAAAACAGGAAACGTCAGGAGCAGCCAAATCAACAATTTGGTGCACTCCTAAAATAAGGAATACACTGGTAAGACCCATAACACCAAAATGCCTGAAAGACCACTGAAGACAACCAAAGCAGATATTCACAGAATAGTGAAGAAGGTGAAGAATATAGTATGAAGGATAGAATATCAGAAAAGTAGTTTAAGGATGGTGAGCACTTTTTAACATCAGTACAAGAGCTACCTTAGGTACCGTACAGTAGGGTTGAGATTAGGTTGAGATCTGGGACCTCACATATAAAACCTTTGTATGGAGTTCAAAGTAAAACTTTACATTTAAATTTAAAAAATATTGGTTTATACACCTGCACATCAATTGCAATATCTTAAAATGTTAATAGGTCATTTACATCTCCTTACATCCTGTTAACTCCCACAAATATCTAGAAATGGTCTATGCAATTTACCTCAGATTTAAATCCAGTGGAGGAGATTCAGTCAGATAGTTTAAACTAGGATTCAGGACAAAAGATTATTCACCATTTTATTTTGCACAGCTTTGTGAGGGGTCATTAGCATATACTTAGCCAATCTACATGGATTTGAAAATGATTATAATTGTCTGCTTTGACTATTGTTCTGCAAGCTACTGAAAGAGTACAGGGTATCTGTGCCACTATGTTTTAGTCTCTGCAAGGGTGCAGTAATCGTTGTTTCTGAATTCATGTCATTAGGTTAAAAACATTTTAGACACAGCCATTTTGTAGATGTGTCCAGTGAGGAGACCTACAGTAGATGGTAGTTATTCATGAATGGTGTTCTCCTGGCGTCAGCACATGTGGACTTCTGACACACTTAAACATTTGACTGTTGAGTTTAAAGCCCTACCATGTCAGACTTTGGTTGTCTCCCTTTAGGTGAGGGGTGATACTTTGCCCCTTAGTGAAAGGCTTGAAGTAATATCGGACAATAATGAGTAACAAATAACATGCTATAGTACAGTGGTGTTCAAAATAATAGCAGTGTGATGAAAAAAGTGAGTAAAGCTCCATATCCATATAATAACTTTTAATTTAAATCACATAAATGCATTGGATACCCTGCACATTCTATTCTGAATCACAACATGAAGCAAAATGTGCTAAATGTATTATTAGTTTAATGTAAGTGAAGA
>JAQMYL010000002.1:12850415-12862412 GCA_030014365.1 Clarias pachynema | reverse complement strand
AACGAGTGGAGGACAGAGGAGCCTCTTAAAGAAGAAGTTACAGGTCTGTGAGAGCCAAAAATCTTGCTTGTTTGTAGATGACCAAATACTTATTTTACCGAGGAATTTACCAATTAATTCTTTAAAAATCCTACAATGTGATTTTGTGGATTTTATTTTTCTTATTTTGTATCTCATAGTTGAAGTAAAATGATATGATATGATAAAAATTACAGGTCTCTCTCATCTTTTTAAGTGGGAGAACTTGCACAATTGGCGGCTGACTAAATCTGAAGTAAGCTCCCCTCTCCCCATTCACGTCTTACACAGTTACCCTTCCTCCACGCTTTTCACACGCGCACACACAACGGAAACACTGTTTTATCAGAAAAATAAACAAGAAATCTCCCTCATGACACTCGATTGAGTGACACACTAACGGAATCGCTGCTGTAAAGTAAAAATAAAACAAATTAACCTGCACTTTACCTTTGAAAAGAATCACGATAGAGCAGTGTTTCTGTGTGTCTGTGAAGGCAAAAGTAGGAGGGGTCTGTGTGTGTGTGTGTGTGTGTGTGTGTGTGTGTCTGTGGCACAGTGTCAAACGACACGCGCACAGACAGACACAAGGAACAGAGCAGAGAGAGAACTGAGCCTTGAGCAGAGAGAGAAAATGGATCTTTAACCTCTCTAATGAGACTTGCTTTTGCTTTACACGCGCCCTGTACACACACGCATACAGACACAAAATAAAATATGTTTTACGCACACACACGTGGTCACAGTGTTTAATTAATTTATCATACCATGACAATTCCGCAGCACAAGAGAGAGAAAAACCATTGGCTCAGTTCTGATCACGTGACGCTCGACGTCAAACAAGAAGCACATGCGTGATACATGATACGCGGTACTCATAAACCAAGACTAGTTCGTTTTCCAAGTCAAAATTTATTGAAAATCTTGCGGAACACTCGCAAACCGCATTACTCACAATCCGAGGTTTCACTATACAGTCAAACCATGGATTATGAGCATAATTCGTTCTGGAAGCATCCTTGTATATCAAAACACTCGCATATCAAAGTGAATTTCCCCATAAGAAATTATGGAAACTCCAATGATTCGTTCCACAGCCCTAAAATGTTCATAAAAAATAGTTATTACAAAATATAAAGTAAAAATAAAACAAATTAACCTGCAGCTTACCTTTGAAAAGAATCCAGACAGAGCAGTGTTTCCATTAGTGTGTGTGTGTGTATGTGTGCGTGCATGTGCATGCGTGTACATGGCTGTGTGTGTTAAGCTGAAGTAAGGAGTGGCCCTCTCCTTCCTCTCTCATTTGAGAGAAGAGAGGGGGCTACTGTATATGGTGACTTTCACACACACACACACACACACACACACACACACACACACTAGCGGAAACATTGCTCTGTCAGGAAACTTCTTTAACATGGAACCTCTCTAATGACACTCGGGCACACGCACACACTAACGGAATCAGTACTTTCTGACAGAGAGAGAGACGTTGGATCTTTAATAAGGAACCTCTAATGACACTTGCTTTGCTTTTTGCACGCGCATACGTGGTCACAATATTATAATAAATAGTACAAGCTCACTCGGATGCGGACTATAAGAGTGATGCACGCGCACTGAGACTAAGCATGGAAGGCGATTACCCATAATCCCGTAGCAAGAACCACTGGTTTAGTTGTGATCACGTGACGCTTGCCAGACAAAGTGCACACCTACTACAGTAATTGTATTTCAAGACCTCGCTCATTTATTTATTAATGAATTAATTAAACAATTTTGCTCATGTTGAAAAACGCTCACAAACCAAGTTACTCGCAATCCAAGGTTCCACTGTACTATGACTATATCTACCCTGGAAGTCAGAGAATGATGAGTTTATAATAGCTCATTAAAGTTATGTGTATTTTATTTTATTATTATATTTCTTTTTTCCTTTAGTTGCCAATAATGCTAAAGATTGACTCTCACCAGGGTATTTAACACAAAGGTGTCATTTTAACAGTTTAGCTCATCAGTGGAAGATTCCAACACACACTCCTGATATGATGACGCATTTAAATCTAAAGACTGTAAGATGATTTTTTTCACCCTCTCTTTTAGTGATCAATGACAAGCTACATACGAATAACCATTCTCTAATTTACTCATTGAGATTTCAAATTGCATTCTTCTCTATGCTGATTAATCTGAAGTAATTCACATTGAATTAGATTGTAAGCCTCAAACCATATGTTATGCACAAAAAAGGATGGATGAATAGCACTGGCAGCATAGATAATTGATACTATTATGAATGGTAAAATGTGTGACATGCCCATTTTAACAAACTCATGGTCAGTTGACACTCTGAAGATAACTATCTGCTGTTTTTTTTGCCCTTGGGGAAACATAGTTTGCATCAGTTCACTACCTTGCATGATATGATCAAATTTGAATTGCATAAAATACAAAACAAAATAAATCTCCTTTCCATTAGCTGACTAACACTAGTATTCTAGTTAGAAAAAGCAGAAATTTTAGATAGATATCACCCCACATTACTTTGTGCAAGACAAAAAATAGAGGAAAGATACCTTAAAAGCACCTTTTAGACAAGGGATGTTAAACACAAAGTCTATTAGTCAAAAACAAACATGCAGATACACAGTTAATGTCAGTTAATTTTGTCAGTTAAAACAAACAAATTAAAAAAGTGTGATCTCTGTGACTTTAATTGTTGCATGGATATTACTTGAGGGCTGGTTTGAGTATTTCAGAAACTGCTAAATGTCCCAACAAAATGACTGCAGAGTACTTCTTTTTTCGTACTTTCTATTTAAATAAAACCTGCTTATGACAGTTTGTGTTTGGTGAGGTTATGGCTTGGTACATGAATGTGGAAACTGGTATTAAGTCCTAAGGCAGAGACCATCACCCCAAGACAAGCATCCAAGCCCCATCAATCCAAATGTAGCTCACCAACCAAAATATGTTTGCTTCTTTAGATTTGAACTGAAGGACTATATTAAAAACAGAAACATATTTCACAGATCTCTGTGACTTTAATTGTTGCATGGATATTGCTTGAGGGCTGGTTTGAGTATTTCAGAAACTGCTGAGCTCCTGGGAATTTCCCACACAACAGTCTCCAGTGTTTACCCAGAATTGTAGGGGGAAACACAGTGCGTGAGCAACAGTACTGTGGGTGGAAAAGCCTTGTTGATAAAAGAGGTCATAGGAAAATTGACATATTGATTTGAGCTGCCAGGAAGGATGTAATAACTCAAATAATCACTTTTAATTCGGTGAATGAGGTGAAGGGCCTACAACAACATTGGTTTCTACTTCTGTCACCCAAGAACAGGAACATTAGGCTAACATTAGGCTACCTGGATTTTTATCAGAAATTGGATTAACATTATCTAAACATTATAATACAATTTACGTTTATGTATTATCTAAAATTAAATAAATTTGTCAAAAAGGCAGATGAACCTGTGTTTTAAGTAACTGTTGTGCTCGCTTGATCAGCAATTACTTTAACCAAACATTTCTGATAACTTGTGATTAATCCAGAACAATATGCTGAAGAAAAGGTGACTCATTCCACCTTGCAAAAACTCAATGATATTGATGAACTTCCTCGCATTAACTGCTCTTTTTAGGTTGTTCAACATAATTTATATTGGGGGAAAAAAGACTAGACCTTTGCTTTAAGTATTTGTGCATTTAGAGATCCAGTTATAAATTCCTATAGACTTACAGTGGATATAGTAACAAAAGATTTTGGGGGAAATAACAAAAATCAAATACTGTGGTTGCATAAAGATGCACACCATTAAATTAATACTTTGTTGAAGCACCTTTTAGTTTTCTTTTTCTGTAGGAGTCTATCAGTATGGCACATCTTGATTTGGCAATATTTGCTCACTCTTCTTTGCAAAAATGGTCGAAATCTGTCAGATTGCGAGGGCATCTACTGTGCACAGCCCTCTTTAGATAACCACATAGATTTTCAATCGGATTTACTGTAGGTCTGGGCTCTGCCTGGGCCATTCCAAAACTTTAATCTTCAGATGAAGCCATTCATCTTAATTTGGATGTACTGTATGCTTTTGGTTGTTTAAATTCCTCTTCAGCTTCCTAGCAGAAGCCTGAAGGGTTTGTGTCCACATTGACTGGTGTTGTCAATGTGAACTGGAACTCTTCATAATTCTCTCCACTTTGACTAAGGCCCAAGTTGCAGCTGGCCCCAAAGCATGGTGCTGCCACCACTATGTTTTTCTGTTGGTACTGTATGGTGTTCTTTTGGTGATGTGCAGTGCTGTTTTTGTGGCAAACATACCTTTTGGAATTATGAGTTTAGCCCTGGTTTCATCAGACCATAGCACATTTTCCCCACATGCTTTTGGGAGACTTCAAATGTCTTTTTGCAAAACTTAGCCGGCTTGGAGGTTTTTCCTTCAGCCTACCCCATAGTCCAGACACATGAAGAAGGCGAAGGATTTTCTCTCAGTGTGTAGCTTTAACACATCTATCTTCTCTAAGAGAAACAGACTTCAGCATTGCAGTTATCCTGAGAAAATTAAATGTCAGTTGAAAGCCACATTCTCTGTATTATGTGTACAAGTAACAATGAATCACTGCAGGGGAATATGAATGAGACAGCTGTGTGGGTAAGAGACAGCCCACCCGTGCCTGACAGAGTTCTTTCATGTGGTCCCAACAAAATGACTGCTGAGTTCTTCTTTTACATACTTTCTATTTAAATAAAACCTGCTTATGACAGTTTGTGTTTTGTGAGGTTATGGCTTGGTACATGAATGTAGAAACTGGTGTTAAGCCCTAAGGCAGAGACCATCACCCCAAGACAAGCATCCAAGCCCCATCAATCCAAATGTAGCTCACCAACCAAAATATGTTTGCTTCTTTAGATTTGTACTGAAGGACTATGGTAAAAACAGAAAAATATTTCACCCATAATATTTAACATGAACAATGCAAATTGTTTTAAATTACATGCTTTAAATTAATATTTAAGCATATTTCTGTTGCAGAGCATTCAAACTAATATACATGGTGGGCCAAAAATAGAGGCTGAGTGGTCCAAAAGTATGGATCAATAGTCCAACAAGCACACACACACACACACACACACACACACACACACACACACACACACACACACACACACACACACATATAGTACACACACAGCACCTGGCTGAAACAATGGAATTTGGATTATTTTTTTTATTATTATTTTAGCTTTGATGACTGCATGCAATGTGGTGGCCATTTCATTTGTGAAAACTATTCCCTTTTCCTCCAAACACACCACTTCACCATAAACCTCTATGCTTATGCCCGAATCTATTCCCAAAAGGATTTACTAAATAAATAAGGTTTTCAACTTAGGCTTAAACACTGAGACTGTACAGTACATGAGTTCCAGACATTACTGTAATTGGAAGGCTATTCCTTACCTTTGAAAAAGTTCAGCCCCTGCTGTCGATTTCACAATACGAGGTACCAACAAGCAGCCTGCAGCTGTTGATCTAAGTAGGCCTGGCAGATTATAAAATATTAGCAATTCACTCATGTGCCATGTCACAAGACAATTTTGTGCTTTATACAAGGTGGTATCAAAAAGGTTAGAGACTAGTTATGTAACACACCAAACAGATGGCAGCACAAGGTTGCACACCCAGTCACAGGGAGCACCGACCTTCATTAGTCAGTGTGCCAAAAGACATCATCCTGTGTACATCGGAAGCAGTGCAACTGGTGCTATTCTGACAACATGCATTACCACGTCTTCTATTTATCAAGGACAGCAAGTTAGAACAAAGAAGTTCTGTGTGAAACTGCACACAGAGACTTTTGACAGGATTTGGCAAGTTTACGGAGATGGTGTAATGCGGTGTTTTGAATGGCATGTGCACTTCAAGAGTGGAAGAACATCACTGGAACAATCCACAACACTGCTGCCATTGTCAGTGTGTCATACGGAACAGTCCAGGCAATCCTAACGTGTGATTTAAAAAGACCATCGATAGCAAATTCTACTGTCAAGATTTAAGACATCTGACGGTGGACATTTGGGGAAAGCAATTGGATCTGTGTGGATCTGGAGTGCGAATCTTGAAACTTTTTGATACCCCCTCGTAGGTCAATGTCAACGTTCACTGAGAGCCACTGCAGTGTGGATAGAATAGGTGTAATTTGCTCACATCTGCAAAGACACACAAACACAAACAATGGATTGAGGAACCCTTTAAGTCTGCTGAACCCTGACACATGTGGCAAAAGATTCAGGATATCACTGACTTCAAGCCACCCACCACCAACCAGCTCTGCCTCACTTTGAAAGACTAGTCCTCACCCACCGTAAAGCCTATTTTCCACCCACTCTTTTTCTATACCAATTTTCCTATCACCTCAATAGGTCAACAGAATGCCATTTCCATGGTACCAGGCGTTGCAGGTACCTGAGGCTCCGACTGAAAAGCTGATCATGGCACTACGCGACTACACTGTCTCCTTCACTCTAATGTATATTTCACTGCTTTATCCACTATGCATCATTTTTCTACCATTTATCATCTATTATGTTATCATTGCACACAACTGCATAATTATTGTTTTAACAGATATACTGTATATTACCATATTTATCCCATTTATAATACCTACAGCAACTGTACATAAGGCACATATGAACGCATAGCCACTTCTAGTTAGATGCTAAATGCACTTCATTGACTTTGTGCATGTACTTTGCACAATGACAATGAAGTCAATCTAATGTAATGTAATGTAATGTAATGTAATCTAAATACTTATGTAGTTATTTAGATATATTTACTATAAAACATTCAGTTTACTCAGAACACTCAGTTGATATCAGACATTTCCATCTGGTTTGTTAACATTGGCACAGTAGTATGTCTTGAAAACTAGGGCAAACTGTTTTGTACAAATTGTTTTGGTTATTTCAGTGTGATTTATTTTTACATATGGAGACTAACAGATGAAAAATATAAATCGTAGGTAGCAGACAACAGCAGGTATTTTTGCTAACATCAGCACATTGTCTCCTACGATGACACTCTGATCAAGCAGCATAACATATAACATCTATAATGCCTGATTGTTTGCAATGATTACTTGCAATTTTATTTTTTGAAAAATTTGCATTCAGTATTATTAATCTATGTTTTTAATTTATACTATATAGCTAAAGATTTGTGGATGTGATCTTTCACAAACAGTTGCCAAATTTAAAAGTACACAACTGTATATGTCTTTGCATTTTGCATTACAATGGCCTTCAACAAAATAATGGAAGTTATTTTAATACCAAGAAGAGTACTAAATCTGAGATTTGTGAGATATTCAAAAATAACATGGGCAAGACAGAAACTTGTGAACATATACTGCATTTTCATATTAAAAAAAAAACCCTATGTATAATGCTTTCTAGTCATGACATAGCACAGGCAAGCAGAGGAATCAAATCACTGACTGTTGTTCAATATTGAAATAAGAAATACAAAAAAACTAAAGAAACCCATCAAAATGTCGCATTATACAGTACAAAGCCAACTAGCATGTGTTCTTTATACAACTGGTTCTATACTGGTTTACAAAATTCAATAATGAGGATAAATTGGGTGTCAAATGCTTGCTCCCCACCAAATTAGAGAATAATTAATCTTTTCTGTTCAATAAGAACTAAGCAAACACCATTACACCTTAATAGATTTTTTTTATTTCCGATTGTAATATGAGATTCTTTAACTCTTTTTCCTAATTGATTCTGGCTTCTGCCAATGTCGTGTTTAAAAAAAAAAAAGACTTCCTTTGTGCTTGAAGGTGACGGACATATCTGTTTGACTGTGACAGTTCTGACTATGAATTACTATTACAGAGTTTCTGTCTCCATAATCTTATTTTGCCTTTTCATTTTTTTATAAACATTCTCAAGCCGTGTACCTTAAACGCACATTTGTAACTTGCTTGGGTGCTTCATAAAATGTGGCCTATAAGGTAAGGAAGTGTAAATATTGCTTAGTTACCTTTATGTTGTTCTTATAGTGTTTATTCTTACTATAGATTGTTTTCATAGGCTTTCAACTGTAAATTCAGCAAGGTTTCCAAAATCTGCTTTTACTCATCCTACTGCTGATGTCGATGATGTCTGTGCATAAATGCCTGAATCCATGAGGTTGAAAAATAGCTGAGAATGGGATATTTTATTCCATGCAATAAGTCTGATTTCACCCCTGAGCACCAGCAGAAAATTGAGAGTGCGGTTGCTAGGAGATGAGGCGCTCTTCCTGTGGAGTTTGGTTTGTGCAGATTGATGCAAAACAAGCTGCACAAAATCATGTGTCTGTATGTACTCATATACTGAACATGGATTTAACACCTTTCATCAGAGTATTTTAAAGGAATTTTCAGACAATGTCTTTATTTTGCATGTTTATTGCATTTATAGACACAGGTTTAGGTTTCACTTGCTATAGTAGCCAAATAAAAGAAACATATTAAGGGTGCATATATATAAAAAATCATTACCACCTACTGTACAATTTCCCATCACAAATAAACTAATCTGTTTTCAGACAAATGGCCAACATACTGTATAATATATACAAATCTGGGTGTAAATTTAAAACCTGTAGAATCAAGACCATAACAGTCAAAAATCCATACTCAGTATTACTACTACTACTACTACTACTACTAATAATAATAATAATAATAATAATTACTATAATAATAATATAGGAAAATAAGTGACAATTTGTTACAATTTCTTCGCCCATGCTCCTTATGCAGAAGAGTTTATGTGTGATGTATTTGGGCTGTTAAAATGATTCTGAACCGTCACTGGGTAGAGTAGTGGAATGGCAATGCCTTGGTCTGGTCTCTCAAAAGCACTTATCAGATTCTTCACTTTACGAAACAAGCGTTTCTGTTGACCAGGTGCTGTCTGGAAAATCACAAATAAAAAGTATTTTTACTTTGTACTTATTAATGGGCCAATGCATGCCAATGTATATGCTGAACTGCAATGTTTGTTGAGTATTAATTTTAATAACTAAGCATCCAATGTCCAATCGGGAACATATTAATAATATAGTATACCAAAAAAGACTGTTACAGATGACTTCATGACTTGGATCAAACTTTATAAACCATACTTTTAGTCACCAACTTTCTAAGACTCTTTAAGTGAAGCAATTGAACTGTCATGTCTAAAAGTTTCTATTTATGTTAAAAAAATAATTCCAACAATTACTTATCATATTTTATAGAAACTGCATGAGTATTTGTAAATAATAATAATAATAATAATAATAATAATAATAATAATAATAATTCATGAAGAAAAATCAGTTTTTGTAGGTAATAGGTTTAATCCCTAATTCTTATAAACAGCCCATTTGTTTGTGCACTCCAAGGAAACTGAGTGGTTTCACTGTCGACTTTAATTAATTTATTATTGTTTAATTTCTCCTTTGTTTTTGTTAACCTCAATCTATTTCAAACTATACTTCACTAAATATAAAAAGTGAGAATATTTAAACAATTCGATATTGATTCACATACAGTATTAGACTACTGTGAAATATGCAATGCAAAATAGAATTGATCAGCTCAGCCAATATGCGAAACTACTGGGTCAGAACTCCACATGCATGCATAATGTGTGATTTGTGTGTACTTGCATCTTTAATCTTAAAGTGTTTTTGTTTTCATGTGAATATAGTCTTCCATTATTTACCAGAAGGTAAAAATCCCATAAGTAATATGCATAAGTTTTATATAAAATTAAAGGATATTTTCTGAGGTACAGTTTCTGAGCGGCATACTTTAAAAATGCAAACTGAAGAAAACATGTGTGTGTGTTTATTTTTTACATTTCTGCTTTTATTTTTATTAAAATTACATTGCTATCTACTTTAAAATATAATTTGTGTGTAATTTTTATTATTAATATTATTATTATTATTATTATATAATTTTCCCCCATCACAAAATATCTGATTTTGTTCTGATATGCATTTATTAAACTGTTTCAAAAAGCAGTGAGGTGAAACATACAAACAGGTCATCATACGTATAAAAGATTTTCATTAAAAAATAAAAATAAAAACCTATAGACATCTCACCTCTGCTGCCCAGGAGCCTGCATTGTTTTGCTGTAAACGGTAAGTGTAGACATAGCCGTTGCACCTGTGAATGCAATGTCAAATCAAACTCAACATGATTAAACATGATTTTAAACACACACACCAAAATTTGTTTAATTTATGTTATATGCATCATAATCATAATATATACATTATGACTAAGTTATCACCAATTACAAAAATAATGCCTGTAACCATTAATGTTCCAATATAGTGTGATTAAAGGAAATTAGGGGGAAAAATGTATTGTTTTTTAAACTTACAGGACACAAAGGCAGTAAGCACCAGGGACGCTTTCACTGTCTCGGATTAGATAGCTACCATCCTTGCCTGCCTCACCCAAGCGTCTCTCACACATCTCTCGGCTGATGGCCCCATGATAAACAGCCAGCGATTCCATTGTGCCGCTTCTTGTGGTTCTCTGCCTTATCTCTGCAGTACCAAGAGGTAGTGGTTCCTTCTACGGGAAATGACGTGAAGGCAGGAAATCACATCAAAAGACAAAAGATGTTTTCCGCAAGAAAGGTTTGTGCAAGTGAGGAAAATGTCAGTTAAACAGTTTGAGGTGTGGACTTGAAAAGATAAAGCACATTTTGTTTCAGCAAAGGTGACATTTGTGCAAACTTGTTTGCAGGATTTAAACATGGTATGTACACACAACGACAGGTTATGCATATTGTATCTTGAATACAGTATATTGTGCATTTTGAATATTATCATTGACATTATTGATAGTTCTAAATCTTTTGCATAGTGCACTTCAATATTATGTATATTTCTTAACCTCCTGATACCCAGATTCTCCTGTTGTGTACATTATATTTTCTCCTCATTATTTCTCTTTTAGGAGAGGGGCATTGGTGGTAGTTAACCACTCAGTGATAGGTTTCTCGCCTGCCATGCGGAAGGGCCGGGTTCGATTCACAGCCAATGCCCAAATCCCAGCCACTGCAGTGCCGGTCCCAAGTCCAAATAAAACTGGTAAGCTTGTGTCAGGAAGCGGATCCGACATAAAACCCGTGACAAGTTGCTGTGCAGACTGGATGGTCCGCTGTTGCGACCCCATAACGGGAGCAGCTGAAAGACTAACAACATTTCTCTTTTTTAGGACCTAATACCTACAAACGTAATCACTGTCTTTACAAAGAAATCAGTTTTGAAAGAAATTATACATAATGGTCCTTAAATGAGGATCGCACAAGATATATGAACAAGGCAGTTGGTAGAAAAGTTCATGTTCTCATATACAGACTTTTGTACCTGGAGAGGTAAAGCAATGTGCAACTGCCGTTATACATACATTTTTTTACAAAATAGACCAAAATAGAAAACACTCACTTTCAAAGTAAAAATAGTAATATTTTGACAATTTAAATGTTAGAAGAGCCTGTATAATTGATTAAGTGTTTAAAAAACAAAAAAGCACATACTTTAGGGAAGTATTCCTTGAAATAGACTCAGTGGAAACCACAAAGATTTTAATCTCAGCGCTTAATAATAATAAAAAAATAATTTAAAAAAAGATTTAAAAAGTGTGATGTACCTGGGATTAATATAATGACTAGAATGATTTATAGTTAACTTTTTTTTTTCGGTTTATTATTATATATAACAGACTATGGTAAATAATCGTAATATATATTATTACAATTATCAAAAGATAACTCTAGTCAGTTGCATTTCACTCTACTTACATTGAAATATATATAATTTTATTCTGCTAAATAAATAAATAGAGCTAAATGGATATAAATCAGAAAGCAAATATATAGCATATATATATATATATATA
>JAQMYL010000002.1:12814954-12825353 GCA_030014365.1 Clarias pachynema | reverse complement strand
CAGGGAACCCATCCTCATTTGGGTGATAACGGATAGAAATTATATAACATCATGTGTGTTATGCAGCTGAAAGTTCACTATAACAGAAGGTATTTAAATTAACATAAAGATTTATGAAGATTTAAATTAACAGTATCACCTCTTAGTCTGCTAGCTGTCCATTCTGTGTGCTCACTGGTAAAATATGTGCTGTCTACATGTAGCCCTGGCTCTGTAAATGGGAAGTAAACAATGCTATTCTACCCGATCCACAAAACACTGCTTCAGCCAATGAGCACTAAGGGAGGGGAGTCCATAGAGGGGTGGAGGGGTTGTGTTGAGCTTCTGTCTAAGAAACAGCCCAAGATAATGTTATTAAATTAGACAAAGTCAAAGAGCCATGTCAATATAGGATAAAAAGGTTTAGCTATTGTTGAGGGATAAGTTTAAATATGAGACCCCTGGAACAATATAAGGTTTTATGGCAGGGTTTCAAGCTCCATGGCTTGAAAGCAGTCTACAGTAAGTGGCAAGAGAATGTTCTCAGTCGGCCTTTGTCCCCCGTTTACCCTGGCCTGGAAGTTGGCCAGCCAGAGCACTCCATATACAAAGTTCTGTTTTTTTTAATACAGTGGTGGTGAGTTCTTTGGTGGACCCTGGTTCACATTTGAACAGTGGAGAGACCTCCGTGAGCTCATGAAGTCATGAAAAGGGACGAAGAGGTTGCTCTCCTGCTTGACCTACAAACCAGCCTGTGTTATTTTCTCATGTTTGTGCTGACTAATCACTTTTTATAAGCTTTGCAGGAGCAGAACCCATAATGTGTCTAATGCTACCTAATGTTACTTGCCATGTCATTGTTCGGTCTTACATTAGGTCATGTTATTTGTCTGAATAACATTTGTGAAGGGTTTTACGGCCACAAAAGCCCTATTTGCACAGGAGTAGTATTACCTCTAGTCATTTGTAATAATTGTGGAGGTTGTCCGTGATCTTAATCCCATGCAAAATGGCCATGTCTGTTATTTGTAAAGTCATAATTTCCCTGCAAATGATTTAACATATTTCACTAAACACCAAGGTCCTGTGATAATACTAGTCCCGTGCAAATCAGCACGCCTGTGATTTGTCTGTAAAAAATGGAGGCTGCATTGGAGTGTTTTGAAAGTATTTTGTGTGCTGGGTCATATCGCTACACACCATACAACAATACAATGTGTAGGAAGAGAAAGCTACGCAAAGCCTTGACATATATCCGGGAGATAAGTCAGTAAATTTGAGTAAAATCGCAGGCTTTGTCTCTCCCATGCGAATGAGCCACACGAAATTCAGATGTGGGGGTGATTTCTAAATCACACAAGGCCCCCAGATAATACCAATCCTGTGCGAATAGGGCTAAAGACCCCAAACACAAGTTAACACAATGGAATTATTTGAATTGATGCATAAGTGGAAATGCTATGCTACTGTAGGTAACAGTACTAGCGATATTACCTGCCTTGTTAGCTTATCTGATAATTGCTAAACCTACTGTACTTGATGTTGGTTTGATTTTGCCACATGGGGCCCGTCTCATTGTGCCTGGGGGGAGAGGACTAAGGCCAAGGTAAAGTTTGGCACGATTCACACCATCCATTCATATTTGCCAAATACAAATATTTGATAAATATTTGATAAATATTTGTATTAATAAATACAAAATAAATACAGGACCACCCACTGTATTTTTTATTTCTTTTTATGTCAGAGATTCATGACCCTTACCAAAAATGTATACTAATAAATGTTCATTAATTTCCTTTAATTTAATTCATTTCATTTAAGTAAACTTCAAATATATTTCTCAAGTATGGTTTATCTATTCAAATTCAAATTCAAATTCAAATTTTATTTGTCACATACATAGTCATACACAGTACGATATGCAGTGAAATGCTTACACGACTGCCAGTGACCTTAAAAAATAATAAAAGCTTATACATAAGAAAATAAATATGAATAAAAGAAATACGTTAAAAATAAAATTAACTAATAAAATATGCTGTACAAAGTAAAATATACTGTAATAAAAGAAATACGTTAGAAAATAAGATTAACTAGGGAAATGTACTGTACAAGTAAAATATACTTTACAAATAAGAACAGAATATCAATATAAGAACAAATTTTATTAATTAAGTATATAATATAAATATTAAGTATACTAACATTAACATACTAGTAGTAGACTTGTAAATGTGCTATTTCACATTATGTACTTTTGAGGCCAAACTGGCCCCCTTTTTTAATTTATAAAAGTATGTGTTGAAGTATACAGTGCTGGTCATAATTATTGGCACCCCTGGTTAAGATGTGTTCTTAGGCTTTTAATAAATTCATCTTTTATTGCAGAAGCATAATCTCACACTGAAAATTGTAGAAAATCTAACCTTTAACTCAAGTGATTAAAAAAATATATAAAATATAATAAAAATACATGACTAAAAAAATAATAATAATTTCATAAAATCACCCGGACACAATTATTGGCACCCCTAACAATTCCAATAAAATAAATGTAATTGGAGCATTTTTGTCATTTTTACAGTAGTTTATAAAGTTGATCAGAGTATCTAGAAACTTTTAATTAATAATTCATGACTTCCTGTTTGCCTGTGGTATAAATATAACGTGATACAGAGGCCTCTTTCTCTTATTCACTCTTCAACATGTTAACGACAAGAGAACACCCCATTCAAGTAAGGCAGATGTGTGTGGACCTTTATAAGTCAGGCAATGGCTACAAGAAAACAGCCACTCACCTAAACTCACCGATATCTACAGTCAGGGGAATCATTAAGAAGTTTAAAACAAAGGGAACAGTGACAAACAAGGACCCATGTTTATCTTGACACCCCGCACAGTGAGGAGGATGGTAAGAGAAGTTAAAAGATCTCCAAAGCTTGCTGTTAGAGAACTGCATCAAAAAGAGGCATCCTGGGGTCACAAAGTCTCCATAACAACCATCAGACATGATCTACATGCCAACAAGCTGTTTGGGAGGAATGCAAGGAAAAAGCCTTTTCTCACCTACAATAACAAACATAAATGTCTGGAGTTTGCTAAGACTTCAACTGATCCCGTGTGCTGTGGTCAGATGAGACTAAGATAGAGCTTTTTGGCAACAAACACTGTCTGGGTCTGGCATAAAACAAAAGATGAGTATGCGGAAAAGCACCCCATGCCCACTGTGAAGTATGGTGGAGGATCTGTGATGCTGTGGGCCTGTTTCTCTTCCAAAGGCCTTGGGAACCTTGTTAGGGTGCATGGCATCATGAACTCTCTGAAATAACAGGACCTTTTAAATTAAAACCTGAAAGCCCCTGTCAGAAAGCTGAAGATGGGTCGTCAATGGGTCTTTCAGTAGGATAATGACCCAAAACATGTGGTGAAATCTACACAAAAATGGTTCTGCAGACACACAATCATGCTCCTCCTATGGCCATCTCAGTCAACAGACCTCAACCTAATTGAAAACATGTGGGGTGAGCTGAAGCAGAGAGTGCATGAGAGAGGACCCAGGACTCTGGATGATCTAGAAAGATTGCGCAAAGAGGATGGGTCAAAGATCCCTCTATCTGTATTCTCTAATCTTGTGAAATATTATAGAAGGAGATTAAGTGCTGTCTTAGAGTTGTACGATGTATTAACATCAGGAGTGCCAATAATTGTGGCCACCATGATTTCATTAAAAACAATTCTTAATGTGGGATTTTTGTTCCACTTAATAATTGAACTTTAATAAAAGGTTGGATTTTTTTTTTCTCTTTTTGCATTGTGGTTCTATATTGTTTAAATAAAAAATTTATTTATTAGAAGCCTAAGAGCACATCCTAACCAGGGATGCCAATAATTATGACCAGAACTGTATTTTAGTTGTAAGAGTAGTAAATCCAGAGTACACAAATATTTTACATTTAATTCTTTATTTTGTACTGCAACAGTACTATGAAGTATACTGTAAGAGAACTCGTAAGTATTAGCTATTTTCTTCTAGCCCACTTTTTGTTTATAAAAGCATACTTTGAAGTATACTTTAAATGTATGAGTAGTAAACTTTGAGTATACAACCAGCTCACAATGAAATTTAATTTTCTACTGCAACTATACTGTGAAGTATATTTTAAGTGAATTTATAGGTCCGAGATAAACTTATAAAAGTATATACTTGTACGTTTTCTTTAAGTAAACTTAACATCATGCCTGTAGTGTATTACCTTTTTAATTATATAATTTTTCTTAGTACTAGGTTTGTATTTAGGTTTAACTTCCTAAAGTCAAAATATACCTATACATTAAGTAGACTAATAAACGTTACCAGTGGACTACACAAATAAAAAAATCACAAAACATAATCAACACTAAAATAAAATAGCTCAAATTGACACTGCAGTCGGACCTGCCTCGGATCTGTGTGCAAGGAGTTTGTATGTTCTCCCTGTGCTTGGTAGCTTTCATTCGAGTACTCCGCTTTCCTCCCACAGTCCAAAGACATGCAGATTAGGTTAATTGGCGTTCCCAAATTGCCTGTAATGTGTAAGGGAGTGTGTGTGTGTGTGTGTGCCCTGCGATGGTTTGGCACCCGGTCCAGTGTGTACCCTGCCCCGTGCCCTATTCTCTTGGGATAGGCTCCAGGCCCCCCACAACCCTGTACACAGGATAAAGTGGTATAGACGAAATTGAGTGTCTTTTCTCTTCACTTAACTGAATGTTTCTTGCCTTAATATGAATGTGTACAGCAGTTGTGGTGTAGCACTAATAAGGCTATTGACTCTTCCTGTAAATCTTCCTCTGCACAAGACAACTGATGGTCCAAAGCACATTAAGAAGGCAAGTAATGTCTCAAATGTAACCCTTGCCAAGGCACACCTGTGAACTGAAAACCATTTCAGGTGACTACCTCATGAATCTGGTGAGAGAATGCCATTAGTATGCCAATCTGTCCTCAAAGCTAACTGTCACTTCTTAGGACAATCTCAAATATAAAATTAGGTTTCTTTTTAACACTTTTTTTTGGTTACTACATAATTCCACACATGTTCTTTCGTTGTTTGAATGTCTTCAGTATTAATATACAATATTGAAAATAATGAAAATAAAGTGTATACTTGTATACTTTTCTACTCACCACAGTTGTAAAATGTGCTTATTTTACATAAATTTACATAAATATAAATAAATTTTATATACTATACACTTTTATATTTTTATTCTACCTTTCTTATTGACAAGGTATTTTCACCACAGATCTGGATCCATGTAACACATACAATTGATTTTCATTTGTAAACAAGACAATCAATATAAGAAAATAAGCTGTTGCCCGATTTACCTTTTGAAATGAGAAAACCAAAATTGGCAACAAAGCTATTTACCAACTGCTATTTGGAAGTATGGAAACTAAAGAAGGAAACCTGTCGTCTTTCAGGTTCTGTTTTGAGACAGGGCTGCAAATATACACATTCTTTTTCATTTTGTCTTTTAATAATATATTACAGAAAACTAAACGTCTTTAATTTTATATGATAAATAAATGGAAAGAAAACCGTGAATTACAACATGTTTGTAAAATTTTCTTTCTCAGTTTTTGCGGCTGGGTTTTGTTGTGACCGGAAAGCTATAAGTAGTATGCTATGTACAAGGTGTTCTGGAGAATTCAGTTCCCCTATTACACAAAACTCCGAAAACAGTGTGAATGCTTTAACTATAGAAGTATATCTAACTCCATTGAACAATAAAATGCATCATATACTTTAATGCATGAATTTAATTGCAAACTACTAACAACTAACATGAAAATGTGCTATAAAACATGAAGATAATATTGCTATAAACTAACACATGCAATGTTTAAGCATAAATTAGTTTATGAGACGAAGGGGAACTGAAATCTTTGGAACACCTGGTATGTGGTAGGCTACTTAGAACTTTCGGGTCCTCACACAATTCTTCATTCTCACACCAGATTGTGTGTATGTGTTTGTTTGTACGTGTGGGGAAGTTCATTGAAAAAAATGATTCTATTTGCCCATTTGCTACACTCACATGCACACATAATCTAATTGCACACTCATAAGCATGTATTAGAAATGTACAGCACCATCTGTTGAATGTTGAGATCTCCGCATTTTCCATTTAAGTAGCATATCTTCTCCTCCCATGGGCCGATTGCGACAAACCAAAGCCTATATACAGTATTACCTCAAGCACGATCAAATACACATGTGAAAACCCCATTAAAATTCGTTCATTTTTTTATGTGATGCATGTACAAACAGAGAAACAGACAGACGAAAAATTCCAAAAAAACATCTTATGTCCCCACAAATAATCTTTTCGCAACTATCTTTAATGTATAGACACGCCAACTTCTATAACATTTTTATTATACTTATATAACATTTTTATTATTCTGTAAGAAAAATAAAAATAAAATAAATATCAGCTGATCAGCTTTAATGTAATCAATGATTTTATTATTTCATGTCTGCCTGTCTTTTTGCACGGCAGATGTCTCAGCCTAACTTATTCATACAAATAAATACAATTTTGTAAGTTTGAGTATCGTACGCTTTGTTTTGCTAAGTTGTACTCCTTTTGTCGTCAGCAAAATACACTCCTTGTTTCGTCATTGGAGAATGAATCACACATGAGAAATTGAAAAAGTAGATTGAATAAAGATTTTTATTTTAAAACAACTCCAGCATGTTAAAATTCACTTAAGCGCTGTTATTTCAGTGGTGAAAATATTCCCAGTAAAATTATTCTGTTTAGATTTTCTAATGAATATTGATGCAAGTCTTTCTTTACATTGAGCAAGTATCTTATTTTACAGTAGATTATTAAATCTGCTGCATAACTTTTCACAACATGTGTGTGTGTGTGTGTGTGTACGTGTGTATATAAAATACTGGTTAAGATTTGTTAAGATGTCATATTTTCTTTATTGATTCGAATGCCAGTTATTTGTCCTGCACTGGGTAAGAAGTGAGTGTTGTATTTGTTTAGCAGTGACCTCCCTCCCGGTTCCCTCCTCTACAAGTCACGGTGGGCGGGACAACAGCTCTCAGTTTTCACGAGCTGCAAATGTCCCAGCCCTGATCTCGGCTGCTGATTCGCTCCTGTCTGCTGCCACGTCACGATCATGATTAGAATTGATGATCGGACGTTTTGATTTCATTGTCTGGCGCAGGGGCTCGAAAAAAAAAATCTGCTGAATTCGAGTAGCTGCTGATTTGTCAACAAAGAAAGGTATCTATCAAATTGATATGCTCGGGGATTTATTAAAGCTTTCGGTGACACACAGGGACGGCCCGGAATAGCTTGGGTTACATTTTAATCAGGGTTGGCTTTCAGGCACTGTAAATAATAAATAAATAAAAAAAGTTTCACGTGCTCGCTGAGGGATCTCCCGGGCCTAGCGTTCCTGCTGAAACGCGCGATTACGCTTATTGCATCAAATCCAGGCGCTTAGTGGGGATGCACGTCGTTTTTCGCTGTGATGGTTGGTTAATGTTGTCTGGAAAGTTGCGTTGGGTTTTTCTCCATTCAGGACTGTGATGATTAGTGTGTGCTGAATCGGGCGGGTGGATGTGCGTTTTCCTCACCATTTCCATTGGAGATGTAATCACTATTTCATTCGCGAGCCATGCGCACTGAGGAGCTTGGACAAGCACGAATGAAAAGAAAATAACCCTTGCTTTGCCTGTCACCTTATTCGAAGGCACCATTATAGCCACAAAACTGTACATGAATGAAATGCATTGAAAATGAAATGCAAAAGCGAAGCGCATTTTTGGAGAACTACCGTTTTCGTGTAATATTACAAAGCGATTTCATTTAAACCGGATGTATGTTTGGTCCGGTTCGTTGTCGGTTACCGATATTATATTACTCCCGCTAATGTTTTTAGCACTGGAGCTAAACGCTGAGTGCATCAATAGTGCACCGGCCAACTGAACTTGCTACAACACAACAGCGCGTTTCTTTGTTTAGAAACAGACACCGAGTTTGAATAAGCGACATGATGGGTTTGAAGAAACTTCTATCGAAAGGCTGCATATTTCATTAAACATATCAGATCATATTATATTAGTTTTTTGTTATCTGTTTCAAATGTAGTCTTTTTACTGTACACTGAGAGGCAGAATAACGCTGCTGGGTAAAGCGGCTCACAGCAGACTGGATTGTGGTGCTGATCAACTTGACTAGAAAAACTGAAAGAAAAAAGAAAAAAAAACTTTTTGCTGCTCTTGGCTTGTTTTAGAGGGAGTATTTTTGACGACTGCTTACATTTGTAAGAACAGTTATTTTATCTTATTCAGAGCTGAATTAAAATTAAGCTTAAGTAAAATGAACAAAGGGTATCACTTTTCTGAAAGTCTTTTTTTCTTCTTCTTTTTTTGGTAATGCATATTTTTAAAAAGTACCATAACTCAAAGACAATACCAACATGTTAAGTGAAAATTAAGTTCAGAAGTCCCGATTAGCATGGATTAATACTTTATAAATAAAATACCTGAAAGAAAAACTCCACCCTGAGGCACACAATACATATGTTCATATTGACATATTTGTGGATTCTTTTGGTTGATGTTCTCTTCGTGGTTCTGTGCTGCTGTTACATTACAAAGGCATTAAATAGGCGGTTCAGTGATCTCAGACAAAAGGGATAACAGTCAGGTTTGCTGTTTGCTCATGAAAAGAAGAGAACAAACTTCTTTTGTGAAACATCATTTCACAGCAACATCCACTGTCATATTAATGTCACCCTCCAGGGTCCAGGGTTCGACTCCTGCCTCGGGTCTGTTATATGTCCTCCTCGTGCTTGGTGGGTTTCCTCAGGGTACTCCAGTTTCCTCTCAGTCCTAAGACATGCAGATTATGCTAATTGCCATTCCCAAATTCCCTAGTGTGTCTGTGTACCCTGCAATGGATTGGCACCCTGTCCAGGGTGTACCCTGCCTTATGCCCAGTGTCTCCTCTGATGTACAGGATAAGCAGTATTAAAAAAATAATAATAATAATTTTAATAAATGTAATGTTGAATTTGTACTGTACAACAGAAAACATTAGACTAAGGGTGTATTCACACTTTTAGTTTAGTTCTCTTGGATTGGGCGAAAGCAAATACATAAAAGACAACAGAATCACTCTCGGCTTCCTCATCAGGGACAATCTGATCATTTTGATTTATACATATTTTCTCACATTTCATACTCATCTTTTGATTCTGTAAATCTGCTTTGCAACAACAATTATTGTTAGAAATGCTATATGAATAAAATTTTATTGAATTGAATAGAATTCATGTGGATTATATATGGTGGTATCTTTACCAGCTGAATACTCATGAAGAGTTAACAAATGTAATGTCGCACACTGAGAACAACACAAGCACGGTTTTAGGTAATAGGCATAAAACAGTCCATAATGCGCATAATGTTTTTATTTTGTGTTTAGTTTTTATGCAGTCAGCCATCAGTGGCGACTGTCCAGCACTAAATAATAAGTAAATAAATTAATAAAAAAGAATTGCAAGAAAAAAATGCAAGCAGTGATCTTTTTCCTGTACTTGACTCTCCCTGCTCCTGCGGCTGTCTGTGTGGTACGAGAGCACACAAGTGCGCAATAGTACAGCAGGGCTGCATTCAATAATAAGAGAGCTCAAAAACACATCATTAAAGAAATGTGATGAACGTTCACATTTGTTCAGGTGAACCAGAATAACAGGGCAACTGCACCAGAAATGAATATTAAAACCAATTGTTGCTTGAGAAAAGTAACATCACATGTGAATCAAAAATATTAATATTTAATACAAAAAAATATATAAATACATATTTATAATATTTGATAAAAATATTATTAATGAAAAATAATAATATTTTCTAATATGTCATTCAGGGTGAATTTTTTTTTGTAGTGTACATGGAATTCTCAGTCGGTTGTAGTGTTATTTATTATTCACACAGTGTTTTGTGGACAGCTTTCATAACTGTTTAGTCAAACATTTGTAGGTTCATTTACATTTAGGCATTTGGCAGATGCCCTTATCCAGAGCAACTTACATTTTTATCTCATTATGCAGTTGAGGGTTAAATTCCTCGCTCAAGGGCCCATCAAGGGCAACTTGGTGGTTGTGGGATTTGAACCTGGGACCTTCCAAAGCATAGTCCATTGCCTTAACCACTGAGCTACCGACTGAGTTGGCATTCATTTATAAGCCTACAGGTGGCGCACTCAAGTATTGACACATTAGCCCTATTCGGACAGGACTAGTTTTCCAAACGTTTGAGTTAGAATTTTTTCAGACGACGTCTGTCATTTCATGTATGCATTCGGACAGGACTAACATCTCCGTGTTTATTACGGAGGTAGG
>JAQMYL010000002.1:12799914-12814854 GCA_030014365.1 Clarias pachynema | reverse complement strand
ATTTTTACAGAGGTCGTGTGAGAGAAAGACAGACATGGCAGATTCGGACGGGATTAAAATCACAAAGTACGTCTGTGGAACAGAAATTTCTCTAACGACCTCCTGTAAAACTAGTCCTGTCCGAATAGGGCTATTGGCTGATTTGTGGTAGGAATTATTTGCTAGGTTTGTTTTGAATTCTAACAAAATGTAATAAAAATACAAATTGGTATGTTTATAAAATCTTTATCCTGACGAATCGCAAGTAAATCGAATCAACACCTAGGCATCGTGAAAATATGGTATCAGATAATATCTGGTGATTCCCATCCCTAATAATAAATCCTTTCTGAAATTGCACTGCTTTTGTAATTATGCATCACCAGCATTAAACATAAAAAGGTTTGACCCAGTGATATTCAAATACCTTCAGGAAAGCGGTGTAAACATTAACATTCAACATCAGCCAATAGACGCCATTCTAATTGAGTTTCAAGATTGATTTTTTTTTTTGCTGTAAGGGGAACTGAGCTGAAATTCGTGTGTGTGGTAACCATATACACTGATCAGCCATGACATTAAAACCACCTGCCTAATATTTTGTAGGTCAGCTCATCGATGTATGGACTTCACAAAACCTCTGAAGGTGTGCTGTGGTATCTGGCACCAAGACGTTAGCGACAGATCTTTTGAGTTCTGTTACTTGCAAGGTAGGTCATCCACAGAGCTGTCTTCTTTGTCCAGCATACTCCACATTTCACAACATCCACCATCAAGGATCCATATTATACTGCAAGTTCACTGGATGTCCTCCTTTGGAGTCCTGTTGGTTGATATTAACCACCTGCATATGGGTAACATCCCACAAGACCTGCTGTTTTGGAGGTCTAGCCATCTCAATTTGGTCCATGTTGAAATCTCTTAGGTTGTTATGTTTACCCATTTTTCCTGCTTCCAGCACATCATCTTCAAGAACCAACCATTCACATGCTGCCTAATATCTCTCACCCACTGAAAGGTACCATTGTAACAACATAATACAGTGAAACCTCAGATTGCGAGTAATGCGGTTTGCGAGTGTTCCGCAAAACGAACAAAGATTTTGAATAGATTTTGACTTGGAAAACAAACAAGTCTTGGTTTATGAGTACCGAGTATCATGTATCACGCATGCACTTCTTGTTTTGACGCAGAGAGTCACGTGATCACAACTGAGCCAACGATTTATGGAATACGAGCCCATTTCCGGAACGAATTATGCTCATAATCCAAGGTTCCACTGTAAATGTTATTTATTTTACCTGTCAGTGGTTTTAATGTTATGGCTAGACACTGTATGGTACAGATGTGGTGGATAGAGATAAGAATAAAAACACATCCAGGTATCCATGGATTGCTTTATACAGATATAGTTTTTGCTATTCCAGGAATTCATGTGTTCATGGTTATTCCACAGTTGTTTAATGTCCTTTGGTTAAAAAAGCAGAACACTGATATAAATGGTGGAATATTATTTTTCATCAGTGCACACTTTCTCTTATTCCCTTGTCTTGTCTTTAATCCAGTGCCCTTGTGAGCCAATACACCTACAGTCAAGTCATGCCACAGAGTGAAGATACTCATCAGATAGCCCCATGAAATGTTAGATCTTGCCATATTGTAATAAGATGTACAAAAAAAATATATCAGCGAAGTATAAAGGAGCTCATTTGTGATTCTGTGCATGCTGAATGGCTTACCGGAGTGCAGTGGCCGGGACCTCATTCTCACCTTGCCTGAAGCATGGAAGCATGGCAGGAGAAGCGGGGTGTGCATACTGTAAGTACTGTGCATACATGAATCAAAACCTCAGAGTGTGGTGCCTGGGTGTGAGATGATTTTGATGATTTGACAAATTGATATCAAATATCACATTGGACATATTTGGCCATCTGAGTTTTAAACCTTTTAAACCCCGCCCAGCCTCCCCCACCTCCCTGTGACTGATGTGAACGAAATATATATTTCAAGCTAATTGTGAAAGATCTTTTAGTAACCTCTCTATCACCATGTTGCCTGACCATTAATTTTTTTAAGTACTGTACATTGTAGCTTTAAAATAAAAATAAAAGGTTTGAAGTTTATTATAAGAAAATGTATGCTGCTATATATATTTTTTTCTTCATATTCTCCATTTGTTCTTTAGATGAATCTACGATCTGTGTTTACTGCTGAGCAACAGCGTATCCTGGAGCGTTACTATGAAAATGGGATGACCAATCAAAGCAAAAGCTGCTTCCAGCTCATTCTTCAGTGTGCTCAGGAGACCAAGCTTGACTTCAGTGTGGTGCGGGTATGTCTTATTCAGTGGACATTATGAATCAGTTGGTCTTCGGGAATGATTTGTTCAGCTGAGGGACTTGGTGAAAAATTGGGTTGAAAAAGGTGTGATTTATTTGATTGTTCTTGTTTTGAAGACTGGTGACAAATAAGCAGCGGTTCTAAGGGCAGAAACGATTCGCTGATGCCCTCTCAGATCAAAAAGTCTTTTCTACCTGAAAAAATGCCAAGCATTTGATGTTTTAGTTTTTTCACATCCAAATTTTTTATGTAAACATTAAACAAAGTTCTTGGCCTGTATCGGCATATGTTTGTGCTTTGCTATGCTGTCACACAATTGACTTAATGAATAAACAGTATATACAGTATATAAGCAGTTTACAGTGGAACCTTGGAGTAACTTGGTCTGAGAGCTTCTTGCAAGACGAGCAAAATTATTTAAATAAATTTTAACTTCAAAAGTATTTGCATTTGAGTAGTATGCATCCGCTTTGTCTGCCGATCCAATGGTTCTTCTCTCTCTCTCACGCTGCGGAATTGTGGGTAATCGTCTCCCATGCTTATTCTCAGTGTGCGTGCGTCACTCGTATAGTCAACATCATGTGTACTGTTTACTATAACATTGTGATCACGTGTGTGCGTGTGTAAAGCAAAAACATTGTTGTTGTCGTTGGAGAGGTTCCTTGTTAAAGAACCAGAGTCTCACTCTGTCAGAAAGCAGTGATTCTGTTAGTGTGCACACGCACACGTGTCATTAAAGAGGTTCCTTGTTAAAGTTTCCCGACAGAGCAGTGTTTCTGTTGGTATGTGTTTGTGCGCTCACATGTGTATGTGTGAAAGTCAACCTACACAGTAGCCCCCTCCCTCTTCCTCTCCCTTTCTTGTCTTACTTCAGCTACAAACACTCACACTAACGGAAACACTGTTCTTTTGGGATTCTTTTCAAAAGTAAAGTACAGGTTAATTTGTTATTTTTACTTCACATTTTGTTATTAATTATTTTTATCTAAATATGTTTGGGTTGTGGAACAAATTATCAGAGTTTCCATTATTTCTAATGGGAAAATTCACTTTAATATGAGTGCTTTGATATGCTTTGATAGCAGTCTTCCGGAATTAATTATACAATCCAAGGTGTAACTATTTATTAGTATATGCACTTGTGTATGAAGAAAGTTTATGTGACTCCCGTAGTCGTTAAGTCACATACTATTGCCCAACACTTTATTGAAGGATAGGTCCCATGATTGTTTTGTCTGGGAAAGTTTCTAGAATAGACCCCATTGCAAGGGGATACAAGTTGAGCACTTTGTAATAAAAAAACTTTATTGTATCTTGCATTAAAAGCTTCCTATTTGTGGCTTTTCAGACTTGGGTAGGCAACAAAAGACGAAAGCTGGCTTCCAAGGCTGATAAGAATGGAGTGGTGGGTTTGTCTAACCATGCTATTGTTGGTCCAGGAGGATGTCTTGGCCCGGTATTAACGACAGATATGGCTGCTCGTAGTGTTCAGCGTGGGCCGTCTACAGTTCACCATCTTTCTCCCCAAGCCTCCTGCCCTTCATCATCATCTGCCTCGTCGTCCTCCTCGTCCTCCTCCTCTCCATCATCTAATGGATCCAAAAACAACAATGATGTAATAGTGACTGGTGCCTACTCTCTCCCACGCATTGTCAACCGCTTAGAGTCTTCATCTCAGAGCAGGGCAGCTGCAAAAGTACTACCATTAAATCCTAGTAGTGATTCGAGTTTGCATTCTAGGCTTGTCTTGCCCCCAGATGAAGTATCACTTCAACGCAAATCTCCTCTTATACCCAACTCGAGCAGCTTAATGTTTAGTCAGATGAGAAGAATACCTAGAGACCTGGCATCAGTTGCCCCCAGCTGGGCAAAGCAATGTGGTGCTCCTCAGCACCAGCAATGGCTCCCAACTTCAACCCAACAACCAATGACAAACCTACACCGAACTCCCCCAGCAAGTGCTGCCGAAAGCGGGGTCAGGATCCAGCAGGTGTTCACCATTGCTGGATTAGCAGAGGGCTCAGAGCGGCCTTCCTCTGAAATAAGTCAAGATCACAGAACAAAAAAAACATCTGTGTCGTCTGAGTACTCAGAAACTTTTTCAATCGCAATGGAAACAGGGGATGCAGATGATGAGTATTCAAGGGAAGAGGAGTTGGCAAATATGGGTGCCCAGTTGCAGCTCAGCAAGTCTGCAAGTAGCAATGTTGGTGAAGTGGAAAATAGTAGGATCTTAACAGAACAGCCTTCAACAATTAATAGACAGGGTATGTACACTGTGACGGCAAGGAACCTGCTAGAGGTGGCTCACAGTTCACCCAGTTCTGTCCATTTTGGAGAAAAAGGGTGCCAAACCAGCAGTGCTTTGCTGTTTGATTCAGGTTCAAGGGCCAGCAATCCAATAAGACACTTTACAGAGTCCTCTCCATCAAGAATTCCCAATCTCAAGGTATAGTGAAGATGAGTATATTTTTGGTATTTGCATGATTTGCTGCTTGGTAAATATTGGATAAATTGGTATACACTCTACTTGTTAAATATTTTTAAGCATCACTGTTGCATTATATGATAAGAAACAAAGTAAATTTAGTTACAAACTTACTAGATGCAGATATACCACTGGAAGAAAGCACCTGTTATCTGAAGCGCTTTAAATAGATTTTTAAATCTTTTATGGTTGAATGTTACTTATCCAAACCTCAATATAAAGGCTATGGCTATGATTTTTCAGTAAGCAGACATTAAAAATGCTTTATTCTTGCTTGTTACCCGGATGAAATTGGAATAGGCATGCGATCAAAAATCCCAAATTTTAAAAGTGTGTGCTCAAAGTGTGTTTGTAGGCTCAGCCGGACAAAGCAAGATCACAATGTTTGTCCATGCTGGTTCAGATCAATCATGCACAATCAGTTCTCATGTTCAACTATTATGCTGAAAGCAGGTCTCCTGAATTCAGTTGGTTAACATGTGGAGCTGTCTATAAAAAGTACTTAAAAGTGTTTAAGTATCTTAAAGTATTTTAGAGATATTTATAAGCAACATTTAATATTATATGTAAGAACATACTGTATGTATGATACATTTTAGAACATTTGCTATTTTTACACAGTAACCATCTTGTCCAAGTGTCGAATTAATTGAATTTAATTATTTTTCTTAATGAATGAATTGATTTGTTTTAATGATTACACATGTTACATGTGTGTATTGTACTGTTTATAGCATGTGAAAATCCCATTCCAGATGTTATCCCCTTTTGCTGTAATAACTCCCCTGGAAAGGCTTTCCACTAGATTTTAGAGCAATTTAAAGAATGTACTCATTTAGACATAACAGCATATCGGAGATATCAGGCACTGATATCTGGTGAGAATACCTCTGGCCATATTGATGAAAATTCTTAGTGCAAAGAGTTGCTCCTAGTGATGATGACACATGAAAACTCTTAAATTTTCTAAGAATTTTCCTTAAAATTGAAGAGTAGAATGTAGTAAAGATAAAAGTTATTCATTAAGCATCTTAACCCTTAAAACAGCTTCTAGGTGAAAAACCGTTATAAGTAGTGAGGAGCACTTTTAAGATGCGTAGGGGTTTCTATAGCAGAGGAGAAAATGGCAGAAAGATGAAGACAAAGTATTTGCTCCCACGTTTGCTGAATTCAAACCAACCTTGCCACTTAAATGGATGTTCCAGCAATTACAGTAAAGAGCGGAGCCATTTGTCCTCCAGTTACTTTCAAATAGATTAAGTACAAAAATGACCAGGATGGTAAATAAACTCAGTACTGTAAATATCTCAGATATGTGTGATTAGGGTAAAATAAGTAAAATAGGCCTGTTATTTAAAAATAAAATCTTGCAATATATCATAATTAAGAAGAATTAATGTTTTGTAGTGGTGCATTTTTTCATGCACTTTTCATACCCACACCTGACCTGACCTGCTCTAATAAGTGCAAATCAAGTACCGATACTCACCCGCCAACCCGCAAAAAAACATGATGTACTTTACTTTATTAACACTAGACTGATAAATCGGACAGAAAGGAAGCGAGGGAGAACTTTAATCTTTGTCCCCCGCTCTCAGAAGATGGAGGTTCTAATACATATAGTTAATAAGAAAGAAAAAGGTTAGGCTAAACAAATTGTTCCAGATTTATGACAACATAAGGCATTTCGCACTGGCGGTGTATGAGGAGTATTAAACAAAGCTATGGATGCTATTTAGGGGAAAAATGAGCCTCTAATAATAAATCTTCTTACGCATATGGTGTGTAATGACGGAAAGAGAGTGACAGAATCGGGGAAAAGAAAATTAATTATTTAATTATTTATATACGCTCATTAATAATTTGGCCAAGTCTGAAAACAGTCTGTCAGTGATACACTCACCCCATCACAACAGGCAATATTTTCTCTAAAGACCACCCAAACAGGCCTGACTTGTTTGTGGGTCCTGCCAGTTGCGGGTTGACTTACACATCACTAGTACTGTACTTGGTCATTGGACAATCAATCACAATCTTCAGAAGAATGTGTCGTACCTAGCTAAGACTCCTGGCAAGAATTTTTTAAGCAAGTTGGGAGCTTTCTGATTGAGTTTCTTAGAAGATTTAGGAATACGGCTCCACAGGGCTGTTTAGGACACTTGCGTTCTTTTACTCCAACCTTGGTGAACCATGTTTTCATGGATATCTCTGTGCACAAGGGCACTGTCATGCTGGAACATGTATAGGTCTCTTAGTTCTAGTGAAGGGAAATTGTAATGTTAATGCAAATAAAGACCTTTTAGACACTTGCATGCTTCCTACCTTTGGCAACAGTTTGAGTAAGACCTACATATGGGTGTGACGGCAGTTTCCCCTTTGCTTTTGGCCATGTAGTGTACATTTGATCTAATGGAATTTTTTTGTTTTTACAGGACCAAAACAAAAAATTCAGTAATCCTATTGTTGTTTCATTATATTCTCAGATTGCAGTACTAGAGTTCAATCAAGGGAATCTACACCCTACATACAGTAGCACACTAGGCTTCCATTTTATTTTATTTATTTATTTTCACCCAGAACAGTTAGTTAGCTGTGGTTATTCTAAAGCAGAATAAGTGAAAATATAATGAGAAATTTGCGAGATTTAGAAGACTGCCCATAACCTCCACGGTTTATTCTCCTCTCTTTTGGCTAAATATTTATGGCAATAATTTAAACCTATTTTCCAGCACTGCATGTAATGGAGAGATGCCCCATTTGACCTTAAATTCTATCCCGCTTGGAAAACTTCTAAACAGTGTGTATGTGCCGAGCTACTAAAGGTCTGAGATCTGAATATCAGGGTTGGCAAATAATTTTGTATTATTTATTATTAAATCCTCACTAAGCGAGCGAAGCTAAATTCTGAATGATTGTAGATGTTGATTGATGACTAGCCACTATGGTCTGAGACTAGATGTCCTTCCTGCCAAATTAAATTTGTCCATTTATGATACATTATCATAATTTTTTGCTGTGAACAATCTGGCACAAAGTTATGGGTGTGGACATACCTTCTACTCATGTCCCGCAAACATTTTTGACATTTTAGAATTTTTGATGTCATGTACTGGGAGCAGTGTCAATTCAATGTAAGTAGAAACCTAGTGTAGCAAGTGAATCCAGTGGAAACTAGGCTATAACCGAGAGGAAACTGCATGGTTCTTTCTTAAAATGGTCAAAAACTTAATGTCCAAATTTTAGTGAAGCAATTATTTTTGGTGTCTCCTGGATTTAAGCGTTGCCTGCTTATCATCTTTATTCAGCTTGCAATTGTAAGCAATTTCTGCCGTCCCATTCAGCGACTGAATCACGGATAAGTAATTTACAGTTCACCTGGCCAGAGAATTATCATTGGCCTATGAAAGTTTGTGAACTATTAATTTGTATAAATCTACATAACAGTTTTGTTTCCATGCAAGTTAGACTAAGAACTGATCAAGTATGTGTATTTATGTTAAAGTATTTTTTGACAGGCGGCACAGTGGCTTAGTAGTTAGCACTGTCGCCTTGCACCTCCAGGGTCTGGGTTCGATTCCCGGCCAGGTTCGAATCCCGCCTCTGTGTGCAAGAAGTTTGCATGTTCTCCATATGCTTGGTGGGTTTCCTCCAGGTAATCTGGTGTCTCCCACAGTCCAAAGACATGCAGATTAGGGCAACTGCCGTTCCCAAATTGCCCGTAGTGTGTGAGAGTATGTATGTGCTCTACAATTGATTGCCCCCCATGTCCAGGGTGTACCCCGCCTCGTGCCCTAAGTCCCCTGGGATAGGCTCCAGGCCCCCTGCAACCCTAAATAGCCAGGTTAAAGTGGTATAGGCGTTGAGTGATTGCGTGAGAGTGAATATTTGTTGACTTGCTGTCAAAATAATGCCAGTTCCCGATTTTAGCTTGTGTGTTTTTGTTACTCATTAACTATATGATGTAACCACATTCATAGGATAGATTTATATCGAGCAGTGATGGATTAAGTAGCAACATTATTTTGCACTGGCATTTAATATGTCTATAATATGACATATATATGTGTTTAGTTGTTAATTTTCTTAATCATTAAAATGCTTTAAGTTGATCAAATGGGTCTTTGTTCAATATTTAAATCTCATTAAGGGCCAGCAGTATGTGTTGGAAGACTGCTTCATTGTTGAAAGACTGTAGGTTACTCATAAGTTGTTTTGTGTCTTTTCTTAGGTAAGTATCATGTCATCTCCTTGGCTCCTTAGCAACTCCCGTAAAAGAACAGTGAGTACATTCATTACTTCCTATGACGCCTTGTGTTCATGTCCAGGATGTGAATAAGCATCTTTCTAAAATCCCTTTTTCTGTGCAGCTCCAGGATCGGACCCAGTTTAGTGACGAAGATCTATACGCACTAAAGAGGTACTGGGACAACGGCATGACCAGTCTGGGCTCTGTGTGCAAAGAGAAGATTGCGGCAGCTGCCACTGAGCTCAGCGTTGACAGTGAAATTATTAAGGTCTGTAGGTTACCTCTAACCTTTTTTTTCCCTTTGTTCCATATTAACAATGGTTTAATGACGGAAAGGCTTTTATGAATATATTGCTCTCACCATCACTGAATCAGCAACAGTTTGATTTTGATTCCTGATGTGACACACCGGCTGTTATATTTTATAACACATGCAAGAGACATGTGTGATCCAGGCAAAGGAATTTTCTGGTTGATTTTGAAAGGCATTCTTGGGGCAACAAGGACGGGTGTATGTGTGTGTCAAAAGGCAGGCGGAAGTCTAGTAGAGCTATGGGCTTACGTTTATTAACACAATGTTTTTCAGAGCCCTTTCAAAAACCTAGACAAACCAACGGAAAAGGGACTGTTAGCACTTGTGGCTTTTGCTCCATTCAAGTTCTCTCTACTGGGCGTGCACGTACAGTACGCATGCATGTGTTGCGTGCTCTGCCTGTTCACTCATTTGTTCTCTCTCTGATTCTGGTCATCCCTGAAAGTACAAAGAAACACTAATACAGTAAGTAAACTGGCAGAAACAAGAAGCAGGTGAAGCCTCATCAATGTTTCAACCTGCTGGTTGAAACCAACTCCTCTCTGCCTGCAGCTGATGCTCGAGCATGCTCTCTCTGCCACACAATTATTCTATTAAATGCCTATTGGACTAATGAAATATTACTTAAAATACGCAACTTGGTTTAGTCAAAGCCAATATTTTAAAGGCCCATGGGTTTTTATACTCTTGTCTGCAACACTTGGTCAATAGTTTGCAGACAGTTATTAAATGTTGTGAGTGACACAAACAAACAAAATGGGTGTATCCTTACCTTAATGTAAAAAAGAGAGAATTTTTATTATATGCATCAAATCAAATCTATTTTTGTCCTCAGCAGCTTGGTGATAGCAAGAAAGAAAACTCAGCTCCCTACCAGAGCATGGGGAGAATTTAAAAAAATAAATAAAAATTTACATAAACAGTTAATTCATTCAGTTGTTCATTTGCTCATCACCAGTAAGTTATTCGTCCTGGTTTAGCATTGTGCTGAAATCAAATGCTTACATTATCACTGTACCACTGACAACAAGGCACGAATGAAGTTGGGATGAAACACCAGTCCTAAACAACACCACACTCGCATGTTAATACACTCATTCTCACCTAGGGGTAGTTTATCTTAGCCGGTGCTTAAAACTCATAGACAGGACCAGCACCCAAGCTCAGGACCAGCATAAACGATGTCTCAGTTAAAGAATACGGCTGTGTGAGGGAGCTCTGATATTGGTATTGTACCAACGGTAGAAAATGGGAATTTTCAGGGCAGTTGTAGCTCAGTGGTTAAGATCAGAAGGTTATATGAAAACATCCCAGCACCACTAAGGTGCCCCTGCTGGGCACTTGAGTAACGCTTTTAACCGTCATCATCAAGCCTTTAACAATCTGAACATCGAGATAATTTTCACATAAAAATTGTTTTTTTGAACATTTATATTTATTTTGAACCTTATCTTTATTAAACATTTCTTGTAATTGTTATGGCAGACCTGGATTGGTAATCGTAGGAGGAAATATCGACTGATGGGCATTGATATTCCACCTCCCAAAGGTGGGCCAGCAACCTTTTCTAAACTATCCAGTGCAGAGCCCCAATCACCTTTGACCCCTGAAGGAGACAAGTCTGTTGAGCCCTTACAGGAAAGTGAGCAGAATGATGCGATGTCTCTTTGTTTATCTGAAGGTAAGAGAAATCTTCTATTTAAGAGTTTATAAAACTGTCCATTATGATGACTAGAAAGAATTAATGTCTGTGTTTTCATGTCGTTAAAGATGGACCAAGGGACTCTTATCTGCAGGAGAATGATGATGAGAATGATGGACTGAATATTTCTGCCATTGCCGACAATGTGGTAGGCTGCAGGATATTTCATGTCTTTCCCTTGGAATTAGAAGGTTCTTTCTGACTTTTTTGTTTATTCATATGTTCTTACTCAGTAAAATAAAAATACACAGCACTGTTTTGCTCTAAAACGGCTCAATATCTCAAAACCACTTCAAATGTAGATTTAGCACCTTATAATTCCAAGGGTTTGCAAAACCTTTAAATTGTGTGTGTTTGTTTCCAGTGCAGCCTTGCTTATACACTGTGCAGTCAGAAGAACAATTAAAAGTTTGAACATTGCTGTTTTAATGTGTTTTTTTTTCCATTGTATTAGACATTTGATATAGACATGTCTGCTGAGATTAGTTAATAAGCCTATATACAATAAGAAAATATTCAATTTCTTAACAGAAGATTGAAATAATTGATGAAGGTGAAAATGATGAAGACGACTGTGATGTGATGGCCAGTGATATGGAACACATGCAAAATATTTTGGAGTACAAAGTGAGTAGTTGCTTATAATATCAAAACTATCATGCATAATTTCATTTTAATGAATTTTCTTCTTGCCCCTGTCCACCCTTGATTATTGATTGCTATATGATTTTTTGCAGTGAACTTCAAAAACATGCAATGAATAATAAGTATTGTCTATTCTTAAAAGCCTACATGAACAGAAGGGAGAAGCAAATCAAAATAAAAGCATTTTTATACTAATACTTCATCAAGACAATCAAAATGAATCAGCATTGATCTCACTCACTCACTCATCTTCTATACCGCTTTATCCTGTATTCAGGGTCGTGGGGGGACCTGGAGCCTATCCCAGGAGGCTTAGGGCACGAGGCAGGGTGCCAATCCATCGCAGGGCACACGCACATACACGCACTCACACACACTACGGGCAATTTGGGAACGCCAATTAGCCTAACCTACATATGTTTGGACTGTGGGAGGAAACCGGAGTACCCGGAGGAAACCCACCAAGCACGGGGAGAACATGCAAACTCCATGCACACAGAGACGGGAATCGAGCCTGGCCGGGAATCAAACCTGGACCCTGGAGGTGCAAACCAATACACCACCGTGCCGCCCTCAGCATTGATCTTTAAGTGCATTTCCTCTTGGCACATATGACACAAGTTCAGTCATGCTTAAAACTGTGCTGCCACTCCAACTATGAATACCCTCCCTTACTAATTTTTTACCTTAAGAATAAAAAATTAGCCAGAACTTCGCATATGCATAGAAGCATTTTCGGCATACGAACAAACTGCGGGAGTTGCACAGACATCTGGGAGCGTTAGTGGACAGCCAAGTGAAGTGAATTTTACGAATTGTATGGATTTTTTTGTTAAAAATCAACCCATGATACCAGCGTTGCCTTCAAAAGCTATGTGATTTATTTATTTTTTTGTAATATTGGTAATATTTTTGGGTGGCTGGAACAGATTACAGTATCTGCATTTACATTAAATTTTTTACGAGAAAATTCATATCGCAATACAAATTCTTGCCTTAAGAACTCGCCTACAGAAGGAATTAAATGTTTGCCGAGGTTCCGGCTGTACTTTCATTCTCTCCCTCACTGGAAATTTTTTTTTCCACATGGCCGACAAGATTAAGAATTTGCTCTTCTCTGCTTTCTGCTCGCAGACACCACGAGCTTCACCAAGTTTTGCATAGAAATAGCACTGGGATTAATACTTTGCAAGGGTCTTTTTCTTAATTTAATATATTTATTGACATATAGCTTACAATATTTTGCAAATTTAGAAAATCATAATTCATCTAATCATTATTTAAAGAAAACGGTTTCTATATTTTGAGCTTCATGTGTATATATGCAAGTGGAATCATAATTATTTTAATGACAAACAATCCAAAACCATCCAAGAATTAGATTCAAGTGCATGGGCTATTGTAATATTGTGCATTTATTTATTTTATTAATAATTTTATTTCTAGTTAAATTCTTATCAGGTTAGAGCACTGCTTTACACCTCATGATTTAAAATAGATAATGCATACAAGTAGGTTTAACTGTTTGAAATGTATTTTGCCATGTATATATTTTAGCATGAGGAAGTCCAGTACCTTGAGAGTGAGCTAGAAAGACAAAAACAGAAGTACCGTGAGCTGAGTACCTTCACGAAAAGCCTATTGACTGCGCTGAAAAACAAGGACACGGAAAAGCAGCACGTATGTACAGTACAAACATTATGGGAAAAATCTACACTTAAATGGATAAAAATGGAAATGCATGCTTTTTGCTTATCATGCAATGTCTGTTGTAGGAGCTTTTAGCCAGCCTACCTCACCAAGTGGAAGAAGACATTGTGTCGAGTCCAGAACGGAATGCTGAGTCTAGCATGGAGATGAGCTCCAATCAGAAGGATTCCTCTGTATCAGAGGGGGAGGGGGATATTGAGCCCAATGGACAGTAGTCCATTCTCTTCTGTATACACACTCACACTCACTACACCATGCCTGTGGTAGATTCCCAAGAACTGTAACAGACCCAGTGCAGCCTTTTTGCTGCATCTCAGATGGATCAATCCAGTCCGACGTCAATAAACTTCTCTAACTTGAGTTTCTTCTCTGTCTTTGCTTGTAGGAGAACAAGCGTGTGTTTTATCTCATGACCATTTTATTCCTTGAGTAAAGTTTTATTTAAGCTGCTGTGTATTTCTGTTGTCAATAATCATTTAGTATTGAAGCTATGAAATATAGATGTTCTTTTACATAATATATAGAGTAGATTGTGAACCTGAGCCATACATACTTTGTAGTATTTATTTGACAAGCGTGGATGTATTCAGTTGTAACTAAATCTTAATATATAAACTTTTTTTTTTATTATGCAAGGTGTGATACTCAACAGTGCTTTCTGACCCTTTGTTCCATGTTGTTGTTGTTTTTTAATTAGACATTTTATTCATTTAATTTTTTCAGTGTTTGAAAGCTGGTTATATCGAGAATGTCTTACAGAAGAAGGTCATAGTTGTAGTTCTTAGTTTTCCCAATGAATCCACTTTGACCTATTGATCCATAGATATGACAAGACCTCAGATGGCGTGCTGTGGTATCTGGTACCAAGATTAGCAGCAGATGTGACAGGACCATTATCGTGTTAAAAGAGCCCACTGCCATTATGGCATCATGTGTTGACATCAAGGGGTGTCTCAAAATAATATCCAAATGAACATCATGACCATGAACAATGCCCAGGGTATCACACTGACTCTCCTGACTTGTTTTCTTCCCAAAATATGCTCTGGTGCCATCGCTTCCACAGGTAAGCAACAAATAATTATCCGGCACATGATGTAAAATAAAATGTTATTTATTAGATCAGGCCATTTTCTTCTATTCCTCCATGGTCCAGTTAGGTAGGTGCTTTTGGCAATGGACATGGGTCAGCATGGACACTCTGCCCAGTCTGTGGCTATCTACACAGCTCCAAAGACAGAAAGCTGAAATGCACAACAATTAAATGTTTTGACACCTTTTAAGCAATTTGTGTTAAAATACCTTTTTTGTGGAATAGGAGCAGATGGGCTAGCCTTCACTCCCAAAATCCATCATTGAGTCTTTGGTGCCCGCCCATGGCTCTATTGCCGGTTCATTAGCTGCCCATCCTAGGACCACTTTTTTTTAGCCACAAACTACTGATTTTTATCATAGGTTTATGGTAAAGGATTGAGACAGAATATCAACCAAAAATCCAGAAAAAGCACATGATACAA
>JAQMYL010000002.1:12755047-12770023 GCA_030014365.1 Clarias pachynema | reverse complement strand
GTTAAGATCCAACCATGCAAAATATGATTTTTTGCCATTTTTCAAGTGGTCTTAAACTTTTGATCGGGACTGTATAAGTTAGAATGGATAAACAAAAATATTGTGGGATTGAGCAGTATTGTGCACATTGCTAGCTTGTAGTACTGTATATTATAGTATAATGGCCAAGTTTGTGATCCCATTATTTTCCCATTGTTTCAATTACGTATAAACAGCAAATCAAACTAATAGCTTCCTCTTTGACCTTGGTGAGCCCTATGACCATTACACACCTCATGGTCACAGTAACAGTCCTCCTGTCTGTCCGTTAACAAATATTGGTTGACACTGCTATTTATCGCTCCACCTCTGCTTGTTGATGAAAGGACTCTCCTTCCTTCTCATTTACAACTTTAAAAAATCCTGTAAACAACGTCTTGTCTTAAATTTTACTAATGTATATACAGTTAAACCTTGGATTGCGCGCATAATTCATTCTGGAAGCCTGCTTATATATCAACACACTTGTATATCAAAGCGAACGTCCCGTAAGAAATAATGGAAACTCAGATGATTTGTTCCACAACCCAAAAATATTCATATAAAATAAAGTATGAAGTAAGCCGAGAGAGGAGAGGAGGAGGGTGGGGGCTACTGTGTAGGATGACATTCACACACACATGCACACGCAGACAAACACAAATGTGCACGCGCGCACACACTAACGGAAACACTGCTCTGTCTGGAAACTTCTTTAACAATGGACTTCTCTAATGACACTTGCATTTGTTTCCGTATGAGGATTTTGCGAAAATGTGACGTTGCATTGTCATTAAACAGATTCATCTCCAGCACTATTGCAGCCTTTAAATCTTTTTTCTTCACAGGTGCCATTGTTGCAGTACAGTTACAGACACTACACTTGGACACACATGGTCATAATGTTATAATAAACAGTACATGCGTGTACGGATGTTGACTACATGAGTGACGCATGCGCACTGAGACTGAGCATGGAAGACGATTACCCACAAGCCCGCAGCGCGCGCGCGCGAGAGAGAAGCACCATTGGCTCAGTTGTGATCATATGACGCTTGGCAGACAAAGCGCATGCATATTACTCGTATATCAAAACCTCGCTCTTTTATTAAGTTAAAATTTGCTCGTCTTGCCAAACGCTTACGGACCAAGTTACTCGCAATCCAAGGTTCCACTGTATATGATGTTTTATTGCCTCATGATAGGCCCCTACTAATCTTTTATGGGTGTTCAACTATGTGAAGAATGTATCAAAGCAGGTTTAGTTTCTTAAACAGTTTTAGAAAATTAATGCTGCATCCCATCAGTGTAATGAATTCAGCTTGCTCATAGAATTTTTAATATACTACTATTTTATACTGCATTTACTCTGCAGTAAACACTGTTTTATTAGTGAATTAATAATTTAATATATTAATATTACATTTTTATGATGTTTTATATGCTTTAAATTATATGTGGTTAAAGAGAATTAATTAATATTATTATGGTAGCATAATTAGTATTATGGCAGAATTTCATTCCGTAGCTGGTGTAAGACACTGTAGCTGGTGGCGTTATGTTTTTGTGGTGTCCGTATGTAGGTTCATTTCATATGTCCCATTCTTGTGAACCATGATATCTTGTAAACGCCTGATTAGATGTTGGAGATGAGATCAAAGGTGAAGGTTCCTGTGACCTTGTGTTCATTCCATTATTGAGAATGCAGTATCTCAGAGAATGTTTTGAGGGGAATTTAGTTAAAATTGGCACCAGTCCACCTGTCCCATTCTTGTCTTTATAAATGTCACAGGAATGCTTTCAGGGAATTCCTTCAGAATCACAATGTCCACTTCGATGGTCAAAGGTCAACATCACTGTTGTATCATTTCCCTCTCAAGTGTGAAAATTGGCACAAACATCACACACACTTTCATTCACCTAATTCTTGTGAAGCAATATTTCAAGAACATTATGAGGTAATTTATTCAAAATTGCCACAAGTGACCACATGGCAGAAGGAATGAAATGAAAAATAAGTACATAAAACTAAAATAAGGTAACAAGTAAAGTAGAAACTATACAAGAGCAAATAATAAGTAAAGTAACAGACATTATTAACAGCAGAAGACTCAAAAATGACAAATTGTATATTGTACACCTGAATAATTACTTTTACCTAATGTCTGTATTAAGACAAATTGTAATAAAATGTATTTAAGTATATAGTATATTACACCATAAAATAGTACAAGACAAAATGGGTATCAAAATGGTGTAATATAATGAATGCTATTGTACAATAACATGGATTATCTATATAATATGTAACATTGTGGTACATAATACAGTGTGGTATAAGGTATAGCATAAGCAGAGGACAGAAATGATATGGTACCATACATACAGTAAGTATAGTAAAATATGTAACTTACAATTGTGCTCAAAAGTTTGCATACCTCGAGAGAATTTGCAAGATGTGTACTTTTGGAGGACAATGAACCCCCAACCACACAACCTCATAGGTGTTTTCACTTTTGGTACTTACTGTAAATGTGAATATGTAGATATGTTTCCACGGAGGTGTTCTCAGTATGGCAACCTATCACTTAGCTAGCGTTCTGTACTAGATTTTTGAGACTGATGACCTCAATGACAAAGAACAGAACACTAGAAACTGCAGACTGATCTGCAGAAGCTTGTTGCACACATTGAAGGATCGCCATCTCCAGGAAGAACAGTCTGCTCTGTCGTTTCCTGAAGAGAGCTTGAGTGTTGTGATTCTAGGCCAGTTTGGTATTGGTTTGGACCCCAAGGTACCTGTACAAACCAAACCTTTTCACTTCTTTTCCCTGGATAACAGGACAAGGGGCCTCCTTTCTCTCTCATAGTGACCACAACCTCATTGCTTTTGCTTATATTTAACTCAAAGTGATTTTCATTGTACAATATGATAGACATCTCTGAGTCCTGTGTACTATTTTTTGAAAATACTCTCAAAAATGTTTTCAGTAGACTCATACCCATCAATATACTGTAGCAATAACTTCAACTTTACCTAAAAATTCATATCCTTCATTACATTACTTTAAAGTCTTTCCTTCAAATATGTAGTGAAGACTTTGAATACACATGCATGTAAACTCTAACTTTACTGGTTGATGGAAGCATACAACCACAAAGTAGTAATTCTAGGTTACTATTTAGGGTAAGCACTATTCTGCACAAGTTCCATAAACTTATAAAACTCATCAATCAAAAAGTATGCGGTTTGTCTCAAGTTCGGGTTTGCATTTTATTGTTGTGTAAGCTCTGCTAGCTCTAATTCTCTCTAGTATCTAGCAGTCAGTCAGGCAGCAAGCCAGGTCTCGCTGTGATGGGGTAATGGCCACAGCAAGAACAATTTGCAAACCAGTGGGACTTGATTGAGCGTGAAGTGGATGGAAGGGTGCTCATGGAAAGAGGCAACTGTTAATCAGTCTCCATTCATCCTCTCTAATACAGCAGCTTGAGCAAGACTGGGCTTTGACCTGTAGTTTCCCATAGTTCAGGCTGAGCAGGTGTGAAAGGAGCCATTACCCACAAAACTTTACCTTCAGTACTGGCTGGAAAATCACTCTGTTATCACCCCAGGTTGTCCTGTATGTGTCTCACATTGCTGACTTTTAAAAAGGTCCTCCATGTTAAAAAGAAAGACAGCATGGGTTGGGTCTTATCTGTTTATACTTCTGTCTCTCTCTCTCTCTCTCTCTCTCTCTCTTACTCTCTTATTCTCTCTGTGTACAGAAACTGTACCGTTGTGAGCTTCAGCCTCCTTTCAAACCAGCAACAGGAAAACCAGATGACACATTCTGCTTTGACCCTGAGTTCACAGCAAAAACCCCAAAGGGTAAGAATTGTTCTAAATCATAAAGTTTACAGTTGAACTTCACCTCTTATTGGATTTAGTTGCTTTTGCTGTTGCACAAAGATTGTGAGACTTTACATTAAAGTAAATTTTTTTTTCCGAAAATAAATAAATCATGTAATAGTTTTTGAAAGAGTTATTGAAGTTTTATGACCTTTTAATTACTTACACAGTGTAGTGTTGTAAATAGTTAACCTCTACAGATTTTCACAGAACATTTTATTTCACTATTGATAAAGAAATTTGGTTTTACAAAATAGAAACCCGTTTAATGATCAGTTACTGGGTTATGTCAGAAATGAGTTTGGCAAGAGAAGGCATAAATGTTCAGAGATCACATTTTAATCCTGACAATGTAACAGCAATCTGAGGCTGGGTGTGATGGATGCCATACTCTTTATTTACTGTCAGTTGGGGTAAGATCCCCTGTGACACAGCGTGGCTAACAGTTTTGTAGCTGTCATGTGGGTGGGACTTGGCCAAGACCAAACTAAAGAGAGAATAGAAGAAAATAAACTTGCAAGTAGTCACAGACTTTTTAGTCAGTATCACTGTAGCTGTTTCATAGTTTCATTTCATGAACAGCTGCGCAGTGTACAATATATAGCCATCATTAGATCCGTATGTGCTTGTTGATCATTCAGTTCCAGAATAGTGTGGATTATAGCTGTAGATACCCATAACTGAAATCCAACTTTCATTTTATTACAAATTCAGGATACTCTAGGGAAGACAAAAAGTCAACGTTTTTGTAAATTGTGCAATATTCTGACCTCAATAGTTGTCAAAGTTTAGGCCAGCAATATACTTGTCAGTAGATATCAGCTGGATTAACCCCAAAATTGTACTTCTCAATGTGTAGACTTTTTTTCTATGGAATTGCAGTTTCTAGTTCTCATTCTTGCTTCTGGTTCTTCTATTTCTGAATGATGGTTTTCACTATTGTGTAATTTCATTTCTGAATTCATTTTTTAAATTCAGTTTTCACGGTTTTTGATAGGTTAATAGTTACACTTTTGAATCTTGTGAGGGCTGATTTTCTCCAACTGCCCCTTAACATGACAGGTCACAGAAAACTGATTCCATTTAAACTTTTCATGACTAAAATAAGTTTTAAATGTAACATATATTACATTACACACTGAATTTAGGTCCTGCGGATCTGGAGGTTTTTCCAGGGACCAGTGTGTGCCAGGCGCATTAATGCAGAAAAATTAAACAGACACATGAAATGTCTAACAGTTTATCTACAATTTTTTAAAACACAAAAAACAAGAATTTCCACAGCGTGGCACTTAGCTGTAGATAAGAAAACTTCCACACAAAAAAAATTTGGAAATTATTTATAAACGGTGTTAAATATAAATTATTTAACAGTAATAGTTGTCAACATCTAGGCCAGTAATTTTCCCACTGGCTTTAACATTTTTCTACAGTGTTATCAAATAATTTGCATTCTGGTTTTCCCATCACTTTCACAGACTCTCCAGGCATTCCACCTAGTGCAAATGCACACCAGCTATTTAAAGGCTTTAGCTTTGTAGCACCAGTGTCTCTGGAGGAAAGCAAGAGTGCCCCTCTTGTTAACATCCTCCCCATTGTTCAGGTAACTGTGGATGCACATAAGCAATTACCACCTTGTTTTTTTTTGCTGCAGGTAAATCTTTAAGTAAACTGCCCCATGAAATGTGCTACCATTTTATAATATGAGTGTGTGTGTGTATGTATATATATATGGAAAAAGGCCATGTGGCCGGATGAAATGCAAAGATTATTAATTAAATTATTATGGACCAGTTACTTATGCGCTGCACTAGGTGCTTATAACAACATTTGCATAAGGATTGCCAGATTACATATATACATTATAATAAAATCTCTTGTCATTAATATTCAACAAGCAGTGCATCATGCACTATCATTTATTCTGAATGTATTGAAGAATTTCCAGAGCAATAGTAAATGAAAGGATAATTTTCTGCTAATTATCTTGTGTTGATTATAAGGGATAATGATTGTGTACTCGGGTTGCTCTCTTTGTTTGGTTCAGATGCATAGCGACGCAGCACAGTTTTCGGATGTGTATGAGCTGAGAGAAGACATCGGTGTTGGCTCATACTCCATATGCAAGCGCTGCATCCACAGAGTCACAGCCATGGAATTCGCTGTGAAGGTGAGACATTCGAAATTAAACCTAATTTTTAAAAGGCTGATGATAGTTTGTCATTGCCAGCAGAGGGCAGTAAAATCTCAGCAAATTCTATGTAATCTCTTTCAGAGTCAGTGTCATAAGCAGAGAGTTCATTGGTTTGAAAATTAATTCACTCACTCACTCACTCACTCGCCGTCTATACCACATTATCGTGTATTCAGTGTCGCAGGGGAGCTGGAGCCTATCCCAGGAGACTTAGGGCATAAGGTGGGGTACACCCTGGACAGGGTGCCAGTCCATTGCGGGGCACACACGTGTACACACACTCATTCACACACTACGATCAATTTGGGAATCCCAATTAGCCTAATCTGCAGGTCTTTGGACTGGGGGAGGAAACCAGAGTACCTGGAGAAAACCCACTAAGCACGGGGAGAACATGTAAACTCCATGCACACAGAGATGGGAATTGAACCCGGACCCTGGAGGTGCAAGGCGCCAGTGCTAAACACTGCACCACGTTTATTCAATAGATCATATTTTCCTACTTGCCTATCAATTTATATGCATATGTATAACACTTAAGTGTGTTAGCTAATGATGCTCCTGACATTTTACATCATGAAATTGATGAATGGGGAAGTGTATATGGTTTTGTTTTGGGGGTTTTTCACCATAAATGACATCAGAGAACACCTAGCTGCTAACTTCTCAACTTTGTATAATGAAGCACTTTCTTTACTTTCTTTTCTCTAGTACACAGCATATATATTTTTGGAAGATTAGCTATATTTGTTTTACTGAAATCAGAGAAACTTAAGCTCTATGAAATCATACCAACCATCATAATAAACTAGTTTTATTACAATAACAGGTATTCTTTTGGGATGGGAATCACTAGGGACCACACAATATGATATTATCCAGTTTGATTTGTATTGCGATTTTGTAAGTATCATGATTTTATAAATATGCCGCTCTGATATTTTTTCAGATGTAGTTACAGCTCTAAATAAACTTAGCAAATAATTCACTCCCCTCACACAGGATGCGGTGCTGTCTGCCAAAGTGTGAACAGTTTAGAACACCTAAACCTGCAGGATTATAGATGGAAGTCTCAGGTCCCCCCTCATTTTGTCATATTAAATTCAATTAACTTAAATTATATTGATTTAAATGAAATGAAACATTTGTTTCAGTTTCTTGCAACAAATAATGCCTAAAGATACAATTTAAAAATTGGTTGTTTAGGTCACAACCTCAGCAGCAACCTCATTACCCCTTTCATCTGTTCCAACCACTCAGCATTCCGCATCACCAGTATACAAATTAACCCGAAAATATGTCTCCATCAGCTCCAGTTTTTCATTGTTTCCTGCCTTAAATTAGCATCACGGTCTACAAATCTTAAAATATTTTTACTCTAGCCTGCCTAATAATACACCTGCAAATTTGGGAGGTAATTTGCCCTTATTTCTAGATTTCATGACTGTATTAAACACTATACTAGGAAGAACATTTTACTAAATAATCTAAGTAAATTATGAATAGCTTTGAATATTGCAATGTTTATATAACAAGGTAATGATTGATTAATGGGTAACTCTACATGTCCAGTACATTTATATTAATCCTGCGACTTCTACACAGAAGTAAAAGAGGATACAACGACTATATTTCCAGGTCCACATTATCATCAGTCTACAATAAACTTTAGTTTCTTACATTCTCAACCTCACTTCCCATCGCTACTTTTTGCTGAAGTCAGTTAAAAGGGAGACAAAAGACTTCCCTGAAAGCCTTTCTATTTAATTAATTAAACTTATGTGAAAGGATACCATTCGTACATTTGTTATACACAACATTTACTGTATGTTCAATGTTCAATTCTGTTCAGTTCTGTTGAAATCCTTTTCCACACTAAGAGACATTATTAATAATAGCTAAAAATAATAATAATAATAATTCAGTTACATACTGCATCTCTGACTGAAGAAGGAGAACTGATTGGCTTGCATTTCACAAATATAAAAACATCTAACCAATCATACTGCATGCGTTTAACCAATTATAGTGAAGAAGGCATGATTTGTCGGAAAGATAAGGAGCTCAACCACAAAGATGGAGGAAAGAATACTCATTCATTTCTGAATATTTCTGGCAAATTTAATGATTGACAGCATGTCTAACTTGGCACACATCAACAAAATTGCATTGATCAAATGCTTTGAACATGTAAACGCACATCTCATTGAACAGTGTTGCATGTAAGCAGTTAAGTTGGAATTTCTAATCAGAATAACTTCAGTTAGATTGACGAGATGCTGTCTATGTAAATGCGACTACTGGTGTTTATTTGTGTAACTTCAGATAGAGGTAGCAGAATGAATTCACAAGTGTGTAGATCTGTACGCCTACTATATATGCTAAGATTCTGTAAATGCAGCAAAACTTACAGGACAGCATCCAGAACTACAGACGGATAATGGCTTAGAAGGTATCACAAATTATTCCCAACCCAAAGAAATGCAATGTGCTTGTGGTGTTCAAGTTTCCTCAGTTCTTTTTTAACAGAGTTATAAATTAAAGTTATAAGTAGCTTAGCTAATGTGTAAGTGCAAAGTTAATGCTAACTTGCTGGCTAATCATAGTTTGTTACACGGTTAAAACCAGCTCTTTAACTAAGATCGCTGTATGTTATGTAATAAAGTTAACCATCTTGGGAATGAAAGCATTTGGAATCCTATCTGTGGATCGGAAAAATACAGCGCATCTAGTAAATCTTTGTCAACCGTCGTTGAGCCGAGATTTTTTTGCTTCTGTGCAAAAGTCGCCACCACGTTACCACTACAAAATTCTGCTGCACTCATCATGTGCATCAGAGAAGAAGAGTTCTGATGTTGCTTGTCTCTAAAACAATCCTAAAGCAAACATACTCTAACACACTCTATCAAATCCCTAGTCATACGCAGAAAACAAAGGGGTCTAAGGTGTTTCTCAGGCAATATTTCTTAACTCTATAGATATGAGCAGGTTTGAAAGGGACGTAAAGACAATAGTTGGCTTACGTTGCAAGAGGTGGTCTGCCTCCTCAATCTCATTACATATGTCATTAAAGCTCTGTTTATTTTAATGTTGGATGAAGGCCTTAATCAAACAACAAAGTCCAAATAACATGACCTACATATCCACTACTGGAAAGATGATCATGTTCAGTCCACCTGCTTGGAGTTGCTATTGCACTCACGTCTACAAACCCTGACAGATTAAAATACACCGTTTAAAATTAAGTGGCACACTGAAACTATAATCTGTATTATTAGTATAATTGTTTTTAGCTGGTGTGAGAGTGTAGCTTGAGTTAAACTGACTCAAGAAATACAGGAGTATTGATCTATTATTATTTACTTGAGATGATCGAGTGATTATCCTTATCAACAAAGGTGGCAGAGGTACACAAATGCAATTCTTGAACTTGAGTAAGGTTGAAGTGGTACATTTTTAGCCAGGTACTTACTTGTATCGGAGTATTAAGTATGTGCTCTAAAATGTACTTTAAGTAATAAGTAGACGTACTCCACATTTTTCTGGATATTTATTCAATCAAGTTACTCATAAAAAAAAAACATTTTTATCACAATTGAAATTGTCAACATGAATGTGCAAGTCTAGTAGAGATTTGTTTTCAGTAGAAATTTACCCTAATTATATAAGCCACTATGATCAGATGGATTTTATGAAGTTAAAAAAAAGGTAGAGAGGTACTTACTTTTGAACATCACTGTAGGCCTAAAGGCAGAATCTGTACTCAGGGCATTATTTAATATAGTATATAGTGCATTAAACTCAGAACAAATAGTTTGTTTATTCAATAGTTTGTTCGACCATTCAGTAGTCTCTATGTGCTTTTTTTTGTCACTAGATACAAAGATAGGAAAGGATAGGAAAACACACACTCCTAGAGTATAGACAAGACTGAATCAGGGCAATGTCTATAATCTTTCAAAAATTGCAGTGTTAGAAACCCTTGAAGTAACCCACAGTGGGGCATTTGGCCTGTTTGAATCCCAGCATGATGTTCTATGAGGGAGACTGCTGTTAGGTTAGAATGATTAAGCTAGTCCTGAAGTTTCTGCAAGTGAATCAGTTGTCAGGAATTGTGCCATCTGGTAGGAAAGTGTAGAGGTTTTTTTTTTTTTTATTTTTTTTTTTTAACTTGGGTCAAATGTTTCAGGTGGCCTTAAGTTGCTAGAATTTTATCCTATTCCTCCTGACAGAGCTGGTGTAACTGAGTCAGGTATGTAGGCCTCCTTGCTCACTTTTTCTAGTTCTGCCCTCAAATTCTCTGTTGGATTGACATCGGGGCTTTAAAATGGCCCCTCTAATACCTCGATTTTGTTGTCCTTAAGCCATTTTGACACGACTTTGGAAGTCCATTGTCCATTTTAAAGACCCATTTTTTTTTCTTGGCTGATAATCTATTGTGTGAAGTGTACCAGTCCCTCCTGCAGCAAATCACCCCACAACATGATGATGCTACCCCTGTGGTTCTCATTTAACATGGTGTTCTTCAGCTCGAGAACCTCCCCCTTCTTTTCTCAGCAAATGTAATTGTCAATAAAAGACCTTTTGACACTTTTGACCTGCTTGTAATTATACTTCAGTATACCATAGTAACATCTGACAAAAGTATCTAAAAACACTGAAGCAGCAGATTTTGTGAAAATTTATATTTGTGTCAATCTCAAAACTTGTTAATCTCAGGATTTTTTCCTAGTTTGTGTAATATAAAAAGAAATCATTATGAGTACAATAACATTTATTTATTATAAAAGGTCCAAACATGTATACTGAAAAGTTGTAATGTTGATACAGATTTTTGTTCTTCCACTCACTGTTTTGCTTTGCTACAGATTATTGACAAAAGTAAACGAGACCCTTCAGAGGAAATTGAAATTCTTATGCGGTACGGCCAGCACCCAAATATCATCACATTGAAGGATGTAAGTCTCAAATTATCATTTTGTCCCCAAACCAGACCAATGTAGTTCTGTCTGTGAATATGACTTGCGTGTGTGTCTGTGTGTGTCTGTGTGGGTGAATGTGCTTATGTGTCTGTGCATCAGGTGTATGATGAGGGGCGATTTGTGTATCTGGTAACAGAGCTAATGAAGGGAGGAGAGCTATTGGATAAAATCCTCAGGCAGAAGTTCTTCTCAGAGCGAGAAGCGAGCGCTGTGCTCTACACCATCACCAAAACTGTGGACTATTTGCACTGTCAAGGGGTAAGGAGATTATTTTTGTAAATCTGCCACACTTAATTGTTCTATATCTTTAAGGAATTTTTTTTTAATTTACTACTGTATATTCTGGATCGAAGTATTTATTTATTTTTTTATTTTTTTATTTTTTTTTAGATAAAAAGTTAGTTAAAATCAGGAAATTAAAATAATGCCTTTTTATCTGCTTGGTTATGGGGAAAATACCATTTAAAGCTTAGATTTTAAAATCTGTCAATCAGATAGGATACTTTCAATTATGTCCAAGAAAGTTAAAGGAAATAGTAACATACAGTAGCAGAAGAGGTTGTGGGTTTTGGCTGCAACAGTTATAAGTGTTATGAGGATATAAGTGTTTAATATGCATACATAATTTGGTGCATACAAACAGCACTGTTGTTCTCTGTCCTTATAAAACTGTAGTTCTGTTTTTGGTTTTACTCTTGGCTTTGTTATTTTGTCTGTAAAAATTTCAAAGCAGCTTTGAATGTGAGTTAAGAAGCAATTCTGTAAATCTCCTGTACACAGGTGGTTCATAGAGACCTGAAGCCCAGCAACATTCTGTACATGGATGATTCAGGGAACCCTGACTCCATTCGAATCTGTGATTTCGGCTTTGCCAAGCAGTTGAGGGGGGATAATGGCCTTCTGCTCACACCTTGTTACACTGCTAACTTTGTAGCACCTGAGGTGAGAGAGACCCTAAGTATAATCAGTGCTTACTGAAAATGAACCTCGACTTGGTAGTGTTACAGTGTTTTGTTATATCTGTAATTGCATGCAGAGAACTCAGTTAGTGAAAACCATTCACTGTGGTCAAATTCTTTGTGTTGTCTGCTGATTGTTAACGTGCATGTTGCATTGCCAGTTGTATATGCACAAGTAGCACACATGCTGTACATTTGTAAAACACTGGAAATGCAATATGTTTCCATACATGTGACTTTCATTTTGTTACAGGAGTTTCTGCTATGCTGTGTTGTAAATCTTCTTCAGGGTGTCCAGATAACTATCAATGCATGTGTAGTTGTAATAAAACAAAACAATGCAGGCCATTAACAAGTCCAAAATATGCCTTTGGCCATTTCAAGATAGATGAAATATAGTCAGTGACTAGGCTGAAAAGTAACTACCTACATATTAGTGGTGCAATGGTACACCCATTTGAATACGTTCCATTTTTTTTTTTACAGGAAGTTTGGTGTAGTTGTGATCTGAGTGATTACAGTCTAGCTTTAACTGGTGCTGGGAGATTTTCTCCATTAATGCCGTTTAATAAATTTAAAGAAAAAGACAGAAAACTGCTGAGGACTTGTAGCAAAAGATTTAAATATATTTAAAAGATACTATATACCTTCACAGTATAATTAAGAGTGGTAATTTGTAGGTAACAGTCATTTCCAACTTTAGAACAGTAGATTAGATAGATGAAGTGGGAAACTGGACGCCACCATAAGGGTTTTTATTAGCAACAAGCTAGGCAACTAACCTGGATAAGTGATGTATATTTTCTTCATCAAACAGTTAAACAGTTAAATCTTGTGTTTTAGATTTAACAAATATATTTTTATATCGATTAATCTAAAGCTAGTGCTTGTATACAGGGTTCAAAATTATAGTGACTACTTATGTTGGAAACTTGAAGAGGAAGTCGGAGCAAATTTGAAGCAACATTGGTTTTACTGATCAATTCATAGAGGGTTTCGAGAGGTCAGACTGAGCCCGGGAAATAGACTCACAGGGTCACGAATGCACTCTTAAAGTTTTTGTCTTTTGCATACTGTTGACACAGGGAACAGCTCTTCACCACAGCCTCTGCATCATACTGTAACCAGTCTCTGTACTGTAACTGCAATCATCTCCAAACCACCATTTCTCATAGAACTTTGTTTGCATGCCCTTCCGCTGCTTTGTCCTCCTTTTTTTTGGTGGCAAGGTGCTTTCATTTGGTTGGCTAACTCCTTGTAAATATTGCCACATACCAGTTAGCTTTTTGCTTAGCAGCAGACAAGTTGCAGCCACGTGACCGTTGCATAGAGCAAGGAGGACAAGCATGGTGGTTTGCAGTGTCATTCCAATGTGTGTGTTTGTGTCCGCCCACCCCTACAAATCTCCAATGTGCAGACAGCAGAGGTGCAGCAGAAATAGGCTGCAGCTTCACCAAAATGAGGATTTAAAAACACAGCTAGTTTGTTACAAACATTTACCCGTCATGTGGTGTAGAGCCCTCCAAAACGTACTCTCCAAATGGAAAATCTATCTGCATTTGGCTCTTGGGTGTAATTTTAGACCCTGCTTATATAGTTCAACTCGTTTAAAAGTAAATTCAGAAACTGAACAGAATTGTTTTTCACTTCACTGTACTTATGAAAATGTACCAAACTATGACTTTAAAACCCAGGTACATACTGAACTGTGACTTTTGCATACTATTACACCCCTACTCACTACAGAATACTACTTTGTGTAAGCTATGTGCTTTAATATTGACTTGTTTTATATAATGTAGTTTTTAATCACTGAGGAGATGATGGCAATGTAGCCATAGTACTTTTCCTCTCCTTATCTAGTTTTTAACATAGAACATCGTTTTTGCAACCTTAAGAAAGGGTCACTAAGCTGTTGGCAAAAGTTTCAGTTAAAAGCTGCAATGTTATTACATTATTTTAATCTGGCACTTTTTTTTTTTTCACAATCCAACCCCTGAATATGCAGATGACTTTTCAGCTCAAACTGGATATACAGTACCATAGAAATCTGATTTCAGCTGTCTGTCTGAACACTGGCTTACAGTGGTAACAATTTTCCCATCCTAAATAAACCTTCTTTTTGTGTGTGTGTGTGTGTGTGTGTGTGTGTGTGTGTGTGTGTGTGTGTGTGTGTGTGTATATGAGATCGCAGGTATTGATGCGTCAGGGTTATGATGCAGCCTGTGACATCTGGAGTCTGGGGGTTCTTCTTTATACAATGTTAGCTGGGTGAGTGAGAAACACTCTCTTGTAAATTGTAGCAGATCTCTCAATGTCATTCTCAGTGGCATGGGCCTAATAAAGTGGGCTGTTACCAAAGTAATATCTATAGGTCATTTATAGAGGTAATGAAAGTAAAAATGTTTCTTGCTTGTGTGGTGTATATGTAGTTTCCGTTGACTGTTCTTTTGTAAGGCAGCCTAAATGAATGTGTTAAATAATAACAAATAATCATCATACTTTACCTTTCAAAATATTTTGAGGATTTTATTAGGGTTTGCTTTAATTATGTGTATTGAGTTACAGTGGGGGAAATAAGTATTTGATCCCCTACAGATTTACAGTTTGCCACTTACAAAGAAATGAAGGGTCTATAATTTTTATCACAGGTTTATGGTAAAGGATTGAGACAGAATATCAACCAAAAATCCAGAAAAAGCACATGATAAAAATGTTATGAATTAAGTTGCATTTCAATGAGGGAAATAAGTATTTGATCCCAACCAACAATAATTCTGCCTCTCACAGACTGGTTATGTGGCCTTGTGGTGCAAATATTTATTTAAGAAGGTGCTCCTAACAACAATGTGGTATTTGTATAAAAGCCACCTGTCCACAAAATCTCTATCTTCCATTCAAACCTCACCACCATCAGCAAGACCAAAGAGCTGT
>JAQMYL010000002.1:12721181-12737971 GCA_030014365.1 Clarias pachynema | reverse complement strand
ATTTAACCCAAAGCCCCCCCCCCCCCCCCCAACCGTTTTCCCTCTCTCTCTCTCTCTCTCTCTCTCTCTCTCTCTCTCACACACACACACACACATACACACACATACTGACTTTCGGCATTAGGTCTCAGTTTAGGTGAAAAGTAGTTATTATAGTCTTACGGCCACGGCACCCTTAACACGTCTGCTTTAGAGCTTTAGTTGATTATGTTGTCAAATGTAGTTTCGATAAAAATATAGTTTTATGTAATTTTAGGTAATTTCAATTCCCAGTATAAAATACAGTTCCCCTCGTTTAAAATGCATGACAGACGGTTGAATTAATTGGAAAGCAAAAAGAGAGCAACAAGAACAAGAACAGCAAAAACACTACTGCTACTAGTAAGAATAATTTATATTATTTCTATAATTTATAATATAAAGTAATAATAATAATAATTATGATACTTTATATTATTATTATTATTATTATTATTATTATTAAGTAAGCCAACTCACATTTATACATTAACTTGGCCAAATCCAATCTACCGATAATTGATTAAATGGTTATTTAATTCCGAGGCTGTAACGAATCACTGCTAAAAAGTAAGGTAAAGTCAAATTATACCAACAAGTTGTTTTATTCCAACAAACATTATACAGTTTGCTCCAAAAACATAATACAAGCTTTATACTGAAAATAAATAATCGCTTGACATGTTCTTAAATTTGGAATTGTACTGCCGAAAATTTCTTCAATTTCTTTAATGAAAATATCTTTTCTTATATCACTAAGTACATGAATAACTGAACAGTATTTCGTTTAAATTAATAAATTCAAAAAAGTTTGTAATATACAAAACTGTACAGTATTGGAAAAAATATTTAGGAAACGAACAAATAACAGGAGTATTTAAGATTATAAAACTTTAGATACTGAACGTGTACAATAAAATAAGTCTAGGCTATAAGTGTAGCGCAACGCTTTCAAGCTTTCTGTTCGATTTTAGCGTTCAGTACACAGTAATGTGGTCAGTGATGGATGACTAAAAACAACCCACACAACCATAAAATAGCTATTACTTGTTTGTGCGTTGCTTTTCAGAGCAACATTTCTATAAACTAACGACGTGCTTCTGAAGTGCTGTACTTATTTCTGCCTTGTAATAACGCATGGAAATAAAAGTACTCGATATCGAAATGATTGCAGCGAAGAGACACGACTAAAATGAAACAAAAGTGTTAAAATGCTTTGAGATGAAAGCGCGAGGCATAAAATGGCCGTCGACATAATTCAGACATCAGCGATGAAAATCGATTGAAATTAATAATCAGATAACAATCACTGTAGGCTGTCTTCTTGTTACTGAAATGTGCAAATTAAACACTAGCGCATGGAAAGCTACCTTCACTTGACAAATAAAAACAAAGGCCACGCGATAATATGCGTAAAACTGACCAGCCTACTCAACCTGATGTATTAATTGTAGGCTATTTTTAAACCAAGGCGCTGGGAGGTTTTTGTAATAGGCACAATTTTTATATTCTTGTTGTGATACAAAAAAAAAACATTTTGGTAAATAACGTCCATTTGCGATTCAAATAAACATTGTTTCTTATTTGTCGTATTAATGCCCAAGTCTCGGAAAAGTCAAAGCTGAAGGGCAACATCTCATTCGTTGTTTTTCGGGCTCAGTGAGTTTCGCTTCTTGTCAATAATGTATTACGAAAGCGAAAAGGCAAAAAAGTTGGAGAAGCAAGCCACCGTAAAAAAATAAAAGATGAAAAGCCAAGATCTGTGTTTTGTGAGAACAATCTTGGTCAGAGATCACGGCAAGACGAGCTGTCCGCGTTTACGGTGTGTGAGTAAATCTCGTGTCCTTGCTGATCTCCCGGCGGCGTCATGCGCTTCTCCTTTTGCCGTCGGTTGCAAAACCAAACGCGAACCACCTCCTTCTCCAGCTGCAGGCTGTCCGCTAGAGATGAGATCTCCTGTGCCGCTGGTTTGGGGCACTTCAAGAAGTGTGTTTCGAGCACACCCTTCACGCTCACCTCGATCGACGTCCGTTTCTTGCGCTTCCTGCCCTGTGCGGCGATCTTGTCGATGCTACTCGGGCTGCCCGTGGAGGAGTCGGCCTCTTCGAGCCATTTGTTTAGGAGCGGTTTGAGCTTGCACATGTTTTTAAAGCTGAGCTGCAGCGCTTCGAAGCGACAGATCGTGGTCTGTGAGAAGACATTGCCGTAAAGCGTGCCAAGTGCCAGTCCGACGTCGGCCTGCGTAAAACCCAGTTTGATCCGGCGCTGTTTGAACTGTTTGGCGAATTGCTCGAGCTCGTCGGATGTCGGCGTTTCCTCATCCGAGTGATCGTGGCAGTGGTGCGTTCCCAGCTCACCGGGTTCGGGCGTATCGCGTAGTCCGGGAAGCAAACTCTGAGTTGGCGCAGAGCTCGGTGGAGGTGGCGGCGGCGTTAAACCACCATGTATTCCGTTAACAGAGAAACCCGTCTGGGGGTAGAGGTTGATGGATGACGAGTTGTGAGACGCGGGCGTGCCCCACACGCCCGCATGATGATTCGTGTGCGGCGAGTGATGCGCCACATGCGCCGCCGAGCGGTGATGGATGATCGCCCCGAGCTGAAGGTCTTCCCGTCCCGGCTTTACGTCCTGCTGCTCGAGCGCCGCCGACCAAGGACTGCCCTCGGCTAAGCTGTTCACCCACTGGTGCCCGATCGGGTGTCCATTGCTCTGTACGCCCTGTAGGTAATCGCTTTGGAGCACTTTCTGGTGGTTTCGGAAAGGGCTCCCCCCTTGTTGCATGACCGAGGCGTCCGGATGGACCATGGAAGCCGAGCTGAGAATGCTGTAGGGATTCGAAGCAGCTGTGGCCATTGCTTACCAGAGATCCCCCCTACTAGTTATAATGTGGCTAAGGGAGCAGCTTCAGCCTTTGACATCTCCCAGACTCTGGAGCCAAAGCGGCAGCCTGCAAAATGACTGGCAGCCCCGACGGCCAATCGAAACAAGGCTTACCGTCTCTCTGGTGTGTCACAGCCACTGGAGAAGTGGGAGGCCTCTAAATCCCGACGATACCCGAGCATTTGTGGAGTAAAACGACACAAAACAGGAAGTGAATCCATGTATATGCTGTGTTTTACAGAGCAGAGATGTCGTCTAAAACGTCTCATATTTACTGTAGTATCCCCTGTATACTGTAGTATTATGGCCTTGTCATTACCCTGATTCTCTCTCTCACTTTTACAGACATAAACTTGGAACTGTGTTCAATTGTTTGCTTCGTTGAAGACGTTGATTGCTAATTTTCCATGTAATTTGTTTTCTAGAAAAGTTAATATTTTTAGAAGCGCAGCTATAAAAGCTCCACAGAAGAGAAACAGAAGGTTTTGATGGCTCCGTTCATTTTTAAGCTACACTTTTAGTTAAATAAATAAGTATCATGTGTGCATCAAATTAGTAATGTAGACGAAATTTGACTACAAAAAATGTAACCAATAAATAGCAAAATACTTAAAATATTCGATTTTTCTAGGATATTTTAAATATATTTTTTCAGTGTCTCATAAATGACAACACTGAGAAATCTTGCTCGTATATAGGTTTTTAGGAATCTCGACAAGTCTTCACCGAGTTAAAAAAAAAAAAAAAAACGTCTCTGCATATTTCAGAGGTTACCTAGCTGCGTAATTATATTTGCCATTAGAAGACTGCACTGGAGTCCCCTCATTGGTTTGAAATTCCATTAAATATATTGCAAGAGCTCCCAGGTTAAGCTTGATTTAAATTTGCATACATTTTCATACATTTAGCAGAAATAAAAGAAGGCTACCAGCCACCAGAAAGTCATTAAAGACTGCAGTTTCTCTAAGGAGAAAGATCACGAGGAAATAGTGAGGAACCTAACATCTCCTAACAGGTGAGCTTTTTGCACTCTGACACATCCTAGCTTACATACACTTGTGTGACAGTGAGTACAGAGGGACTGGAAAAGGAAAATGCACAGATACACTTGAAATTCATCTGATTTAAAAGCTTGGTAATGATTTCACCAAATGAATTTATACAATGTTTAATAGTTTAACAGTGAAGAGAAATTAAAGGCAGTGTTATATAAACAATGCTAGATTTTTTTTCAATGCTGGCACCGTTTTGCTGTTGTTATGTTTAAGAAGTCAGTACCCTTTATAATGTTGAAATTTTATCCACAGCATCTGTGAATATTATAGGTTTTACGAAAGCACAGAACATTTAGGAAACCTTTAAAGTGGTGACAGAAATGCATATATGTCTTATACACTATAAGAGGTTTTATATGCTGCTCTTAGCTCGTAGAGTTCAAATAAATATATTTTAATGTTAATAATGCGTTTTGCGAGGTATTAAGTAAAATATTCGCGTTTTATGCACAGCGTGGAAGGTCTTTGTGGAAATAATACAGACCAAGATACGGTTATTTTGTCGAAGTTATTCACATATTGTGGTATTCTAGAAGATTTGATAAATAGAGGGAAATGAAGCTATGGGAATGAACAAGACCGAGCTCCTCGCCTCGTCCTCACGCCATAGTCTAAGTTTCCAAGTGTAACAGATGCTGCTCTCAGGCCGAGGCCCTTTATTCAGACGCACATTTTTCCCTCCCGATCCGCGTTACCATAGCGAGCTGAATAAAAGGCAAATCCGCGTCCCGAGTTGAATAAAGAGACTCATTGAAAAGAGGACCCAAGCAGGACGCTGCGGAAAAATCGGACCGCCCCAGTGTCTTATATGCTACTGTTACAACGGAGCATACTTGGGGCAACGATGGGAGTACCAGTCTCAGAGTAATGAGCCTAAGCAATACTAATAATATCAAAGTAATGCGATCAACAATAACGAGTTTCTCTTTTATCAGTGCCTTTTTTGTGATACATTCTCGAAACGTGTGAAATCTGAAATAACTTCAAATACATTATACGTACAATGGAAATTAACTATTAATGCAGCATATGAATGAAGCATATGAATGTCGCGCTTAAAAAAGAAAAAGAAAAGAGAATTGTAAATAAAATACCGAAGAAAGTGTATTTGACCTGTAAAATTAAACGAAAGTGTAAATTGCTACGACTTTTTCCCATTGTAAAAACAAAAAAGTTTCGGGAGTAGTCACATTTTTAACTTTTTTTTTGTTTGTTTTTTAAGATTGTTTTTTAGACATTTTTCTACGGACTATTTTCTTTTCTTTCTATATTTATATTTAGTTTCTGCTACATACATCGATAATCTATTCATTAATCATCTATAATCTATAATCTTTGATAACCAACACATATAAACACCCATCTAGTACAATATAATATTACGTAAAATAATGCCTAAAATAGCCCTACTATTCATAATTACTGAAACATGTTTTCAAACAAACCGTCAGTTTCTGCTGCCATGTGACAGGCTTGTATTGTTAAGGTTTAATATCATGCTAGTAATCTAGTAATCATCAGTTCCATGTTAGTAAGGTTGCAGGCCGGTGTTTGTGTCCGCTCTGTGTTCCTACATGCAGTTAGCTCGCGCTGTGCAGCAGCATGGCGCCCGAGTCTGGACCTGTCACGCGCGTGTCATGACCTCTTAGACGTGAGCGCGAGCGAGCGCTCCCTGCGACCTTCACAATTCCGCTGCTCCCCCCATTAACTGTTTATGAAACGTCTCTCTATACCAAAAAGAAAAACAAGGAAAAACTCAGTTTTATTCTTTATATTCTCCGCGTAAACAACCGATGCGTTTTTAAATGAGACATCTGCACAACTTTATATAAAATGTCTTATGTTCAAATGTTTATGTAAAATAATTTATTTATTTATTTATTTATTTGAGAAGGGGGCGAATTTTGTATTTATTAAACTATATTATTTTAAATTGTAAATTAAATCTTCAGGAAACGCAAAGCATCATACTTTCACTATCTGCTGAGTTTGCGGCTATTTATCAGAGAAAATTGTTAATTAAAATGTTTAGTTTTCCTGGTAGTAACTAAATACAATAATACAATAACATAATACAACTAAAGCACAACAACAACAACAACAACAACAATAATAATAATAATAATTATTATTATTATTAATAATAATAATAATAATAATAATGCACTGTTTATAATCCGTTTTCTGATGTTTGCTAGTGTTGACGGAGAAATATAAATTTAAATTATGTTGCTTAGTACCGGCATTAGCGTTTTTTGGTAGACTTTTTTGCTAATTAAAATTGCTTTAGGGAATATAATAGACGTTTGCACGCTCTCTTCACCCTCCACACACACACGCACACACACACACACACACACACACATACACACACATTATAAGTACAAACAGAGTCGGCTTGGTGCCGCTAGCTCAATGAAATGAGACCTCAAGGCAGTTTGGCAGGGATGCCACGCTGGAAGAAATGCATTAGTAACGCCAAAGCAAAGAGGATGTAGGACAGGGACTGGGGTGAGCAGCAGTGCTCCATGCAGCTAGTGCTGTATGTTTCATCCCTAGAGGAATTCATAGTAATAAATGAAGGTACATCCATAATTTATGAAGACTCCCCTCTTTGTTTCGGCTCCAACTTAAGTCCTGAGGGCTATGTGTTGGAGAAACACCATGCTTCACACGGGTCTTTGTGGGCAACGCTCAATTTCCCTTATATGTCAAAGTGAACAAGTCCGTTCTTATGCATAATCATGTTTGTGCTAGACTCCTGTTTCCAAGCTCGTTTTGAAAGTCACTGACAAGTTCGACTCCGGCCTACTGCAGTGAATGACTACATATTCATCATATTAACAATGAGTACCATTTTCTACAACGGGGAGTTTGTGAAGCTTCAGTCTTAAAAAACTCGCAAACAATTATTCTGCATTTATTTTCACTGGGCCGATATAATCCACATTAACACCATATCAAATTTGCACTTCAAAGCCGGAATTTACACCAAGAGACATATTTGTTACAAGACCCAAATTTCCCATCATTTCTATAAAAAACGACTGGGTAGATATTTTATATCACTTGCATAAAGTATCTGCGCTTAAGTTACATGCGCTGATCTGTCATACCATTCTGACCACGGACAGGTGCAATAACATTATCAATTATATATCAGAAAACTGGTGACATGATCATGGGCTCAAGGCTCAACCACGGCCGCGGGGACCAAATGCTAGTCTGCCTGATCAAATCCTACATAAAAACGTATGCAGCACAAATCGACGAAAAAAAGGCAACGCTGACAAATGATAAAATGGCACCAGTACAACCGCCACAGCCTTCCAGCAGCAGGCAAAGAGCCCTAGGTCACCGACCCAAACTCCCCAGATCCTAATCCGGTCGAGCACCCATAGGATATGCTGCGGACTCCGATCCACCGAGGGCCCACCTTGAACTCAGGATCCGCGGCCAAAATTCTGAGACCAGAAATCACCGCACACCCATAGAATATTGCGCACATCCCTTTTGTCGGGACAAAGTCTTAAACACCTGAGTTTTAATGCTAATGGCTTAAATGTTATGACTGCTCGGTGTAGATTGCAATTTACCGTTCACTTGTAAGCTTTACATGTTACGGCGCGAAGAGTGAAAATGTGATTATGCAAAATAAGCATAGCTTAATCCAAATAAGATAAGCAAAAAATAGTTGCTAGTATTGTATTCCTTTTTCTAATCATTATCTGCATTAGACTATCCCTGATCCAGTGTAAACTATGTTTTCGATTTGTGATAAATGGTTTTAATAAGATGACGGTCTCAATAAAGCTCCATTTTATTATGGAAAAAAATTCGGCTTATTTACGCAGTTGCTATTACTTTATAGATATACTGTATCTCAAAGGTAACTTTTATTCGAACCCCACTTCTTACTAAAGCTTTCTAATGTCTGTATTTAGCATGTCTGAGCATGATATTGGAAAAGTAAAACAGGTCCAGCAGTATATTTTTAAACATATATTTTTGTTCTTAGGCTATATAAATCCTGTTACATAAATCATCAAAACAACGTCTACAGTGCTAGCTTTTTTTATTCCTGACTTTTGACTCACAGAACACAGTTATTAATATGATCATTAATTTCAAGTTACCATTATTAATAAACATTATTCTGAATAAACCAGTATTCTGGCTTTATTTTAAACACATTAAAAACTAAATATTAATTATTATTTTGGTAATGGTGGGCTATGTCATTGGCTATGACAGCTTTTAACAAACTGACAATACATTTAAAATGAAAACTATAATAAAGACATATAATGGTAAAAAATTCACAGGACAATATGTGGATATAGCCAAATAATTTTTTTTCATATTTTATGTTTTTGTGTGTGTATACGCAAACATTTTACAAAGCACAAACATATTTTGGTTTATTTTTCTGTTCGTTCATGAATAACAGTAATAACAATTATGTTAAATAAATTTAATGCTAGGAGAAGTTGAACTACAGTGTTACAAGTTATGATAAAGTAACAAATATAAGATAAGAAAATTTGCTTAATGACCCTTTTCTTCTGTATGAGTGTAAAATGGTGAGAGAAAAAAAAGAATAATGACAAATAGACCCATTCTTCATAACATATGACTAAAAGCATGTAATAACCTGTTGAGTAAGACATGCATTAAAATGTTGTTCTACTGACATGAAGTATACTTCAAAATACAACTTGCATCTGATTAACTGTGCAAATTCACCAAACCAATTGGTTTGAAAACCAAAATATATGTTGTAAACTAAATAATGTTATTTTGGTTCTTGTATTGCAATCTGATAGTGATACATTTTATTTTCTAAGATTTAAGTGTACAGTGGTCTTAACCAGTGTATGAGCTCATAGAAGTGTGGGAGTTTCTGATGTGCTTCATAACTTCAAGCGAATTACCATCTCTTTAACTTCAAACAAACTCTTCATGCCTTTCCTCTCCATCCAGATACAAAGGATACTGGACTTAGAGGAACCGCTCTGTAATGGATCCTATTCTACAAACCTCTCAGGCTAACTCTTTGAACAATGTGAAGGACCAGAGCAGGAGGGGACAACAGTGCCAGAGTTTTGGTCTGCACCTGCACTTGTGTTTACAAATGGGCTACTATATTAATGTTTACCAATGAAGCTCAAACCACAAGTATTTTATTTATTTATTTATTTATTTATTTATTTATTACCAGAGAATAATCATACATGATCTATATATGAAATGACAAGATCACAGCAGACATCATATGTCAATGGTTTCATAGAGTCATAAATACTTTTAGTAAATATTGATATTGGAGTTTTTCTTTCCTTATAGCATGTGTATTCCAGGACTGAAACTGTGAATGAGTGATTCTGGGAGCATGAGAAATTATTTTTACATATGAATTGGCCACCACATTGCATATGGTAATCAAAGCTTAATGAAGTTGAATGAAATATTAGTGTGCAAATTGTATGTTGACAAGGCAGTGTCAAGTATAATCCATTCGTTCTCACATATTTTACCAGCTTATCTGATATCACTCTTTACAAATTCACATTCATATAGGCATTCTGATAAAAAGAATATATGCTACCACATTAGATTTTTTTATTTAAAGTATTTATGTGTATTTACATGTTTCCCATAACCCACAGTTTTGACCTCAATCAATCAGTGGGAGTTCAATGAACTGCCTTTTATGTGACTTCAGTTGCTTTATACTACTGCTTTATATACCGCCTCTGCATATCAAGGCTTAATTGATTACCAGAATAAAATTTTCTTATATAGTTTATAGTTGTAAAATTATTGTAAAATTATGCTGATGTAAACATTATCATATTCATTTAATAACTTTGAAAACATTGTAACAGCTACCAAAAATATTATTTACTAATAATATAATTATTAGGATCGATTCATTAAAAACAATTATTTACTATTAATAATGAATAACTTTGATTATCTTGTTACAAAGGGACTTCAAGATGTTAGGCATGCTCAGGTAAACTCAGTTCTCAAAGATTTTTTGGAAGTAGGAAAAATGAGCAAGCATAAGGATCTGGATGACTTTTACAAGGGCCAAATATGTGATGGCTAGACGACGAGGTTACAGAATTATGGTAATGGAAGTACACGTGCATCACTTTCCTGACAAGGATGCACTATGGGGAAAAAATTTCAGATCCATGGAGGCCTCACAGGTTACAGGATTTAAAGAATCTGCTGCTAATGATTTGTTGCCAGTCACCTTTAGGTGTTTTGTGGTGTCGATGCCAAGATGAGAGTGATCTACACAATATTAGATAGGTGGTTTTAATGTTATGCCTGATAATATCTGTTGGAAAATAACACTATTCCTAAACGTTTTGTCTAGCAAAAAAAAACAAACAAACAAAAAAAAACCTGCAGATTTGCGCGTAATTAGAGTATAAGGTATTTGACCATATCTCATTTATCCACACAAAAGACACATTTCAGAGGATGTAAAATCTTTGGCCTGTTTCAATTAAACAAAACAATTAAGGAGATTGCTCAAATAATTTTAATAGAGTTAAAAACTGTTAGGCTATGTTGAACCATCAACTTAGTGGAAGAAATGTGGTGGGTAAAACATGTGATGTGATATCATTTAAACGCTTGGTGAAGGTGAATCTATCATCACCAATAGTGAAATTAACAACATTTCCATACACACAATACAATGAGAACTTACAGGATTGGGACTATGTGGCTATAGGAAAACCACTTGTTAGAGAGACTATTCTGGAAAAAAAGCTCCAGTTTGCTAGGAAGCATAAAGATTGGACATTTTTGTATCCAAAAAAACGAATGTGGTCTGTTGAGTCCAGATTTAACCTATTTCAGAATGATGGAGGCATCAGTAATAAGAGACGTTGTATGAACCATCATGCAAAGTGCCCACTGTAGAATGGATCTAGGCTTGCTTCAATTGGTCAGGTCTAGGCTCAGCAGCCACATTAAGTGGTAATAAAACTAAATCAGCTGACCACCTGAATATATATGAATAATCAGGCTTTCACATCCATAGAGTTTTTCTTTCCTTATAGCATGTGTATTCCAGGACTGAAACTGTGAATGAGTGATTCTGGGAGCATGAGGAATTATTTTTTACATATAAATTGGCCACCACATTGCATATGGTAATCAAAGCTTAATGAAGTTGAATGAAATATTAGTGTGCAAATTGTATGTGGACAAGGCAGTGTAGTTTGGGGTACATATGAAGAATATGAGAGATTTTTACAAAGTGTTCATTCATGGCAAGATATTCCTGCAGTTTCTCTAATGTTGCTGTAGGTCCCTTGGCAGCCTTGCTTCATTGTTTTTTTCCTCGTTTGTCCACGGAGAGGTAAAGGTTTTCTACTGCATGCTTCTGGTAACGTCACAGGGTGTTCCCATATTTTTGGCATTTTTTGAGGATGGTGTTTCATGGTACTGGCAATTTATTTTCATTTCTCCTGATTAATAAACATTGACAGGGAGATAATGTAATTGATTTTTGTGGACCACGGTTCCAGGATTTGGATTGAACAGAAGGATATATCAAGAAAATCCCACAGAAACAAACATTTATTTGAGGTTAATCAGAATCACTTACCTGATGAATCACTTACCTGACGACAGGTTATTTCTGTACATGAGTTTAAATGTAACTGGTTATTTCTGAGCACAGTCAGAAACTCCATTATGAGTGTGTAATTCTTCCTTTTTAAACTTTTATTGGTTGATATAATACAAAAAAGGTATAAAATGATTTAATTTGATTTACATAAAAAAACCCTGCAATTTTAAAAAGTATATGTAGACACTGTAGTTATAGAAGTGGATGCCATGTTACCCTTTGTAAGCCTGCTGTTTTTTCACTATAAGCCTGTAATCATGAAAGTTACTGGTTATTTCTCATTGTATTTCATTAATTACTAACTATCCTATTCTACTGAATCATGGTGCAAGGTGTTTGCTGTATTATATATATATATATAAGCAGTATGCATGTGCTTTGTCTGTCAAACTTCACTTGATCACAATTGAGCAAATAGTTCTCTCTCGTGCACTATGGGATTATAGGTAATCGTCTTCCATGATCTGTCTCAGTGTGCGTGCGTCACTTATATACAGTAGTCAACATAAAGCAAAAGCAAGTGTCATTAGAGAAGTTCTTTGATGAAGATCGAGACTCTTTTGCTGTTAGAAAGCATGATTCCATTCACATTCTGTGTGCACGCGCGAGTGTCATTACAAACGTTCCTTGTTAGAGATTTTTCTGACAGAGCAGTGTTTCCGTGTGTCTATGTGTGTGTGTGTTTATGCATGGACGCGTTTGTGTATGTGTGTGTGTTTGTGTGCGCAAGTACGCCCGCATGTGTGTGTGTGTGTGTGTGTGTGTATGAAAGCCGTCCTACAAAGTAAGCCCCCGCCTTCTCCTCTCCTCTCGATTTACTTCAGCTTTACACATACACCCACACAAACACACACATACACGCAGATGCACGGGCGCACACACACACACACACACACACTGCTCTGTCAGGATACTTTTTAAAGTTTAATTTGTCTTATTTTTACTTTACATTTTGTAGTAATTATTTTCATAATTTTTAGGTTGTCTAATGAATCATCTGAGTTTCCATTATTTCTTATGGGGAAACTCACTTTGAAACTATATATGAGTGCTTTGATATACAAGCACACTTCCGGAATGAATTATGCTCGCAATCCAAGGTGTAACTGTATATAAAATTATTACTTTTCCCTACATTCTAGAACAAAAGTTATAGCTGGAGAGTTCAAAACTATAAAACAACACACAAATATGTTTCATTAGTTAATTAAGGAACAACAAAAGTTTTTGCAAGAACAGTATTGTCAATTCCATTTCCAAAACTCATTAGACACCATGATGAAACTGGCTCTCTTGAAGACCATCCCAGTAAAGCAAGACCAAAACGTACCTTTCCAGCTGATCAGTCAGACCCATTTATGAAAAATAGAAAAAATAAAACTATGGGGAATAAAAACTAGCAGGTTATGTAGTTATGACAATTTCTTGCAGTGTGGAACTAACTAACATTTTTATCCTAGTTAAAGTCATTTTTGTTTTAGACAGTCGTTTCAGCTCGATCCAACATTTTCAATATTAAAAGCTATTAAAATCACACAAGCAAATACAACTGAACACAACATTATAAAATGCCTTTAATAGATAAATTATAATATATAGTATATAATATAATAGATAAATAATAATAAATCTGCCTTATATTCATACCCTGCCATTCATCTATTGCATATGTTCAAAAGTGGCTGTTTTTTCTACAGTTCTACCCACAATCCTCCCACCCAACACTCAAACTCACTATCCTGTTCTTGTAGTGATCCATTTGATCCTCTCTCCCCCATTCCCCCTGGCTGAATCAGACACTGTTCCCCATAGTTCCAAAGTGCACAAAACTTCAAAGTGTATGTAGGTAATTAGCAGCTGAAGGGAATCTAATCTAAACCATCAGCCTTGGTTTGCACCCAGGTCCTCTGCTTTAGCCTGCTCACGGAGGAGTCCTTTTCCCCTGTAGCTTCCAAATCTGCTTCCACTGAAGCACTGTGCCAAGCTCACAGTTATCACATCTGCATTTCAAACATGCTGTCTCTGGCATTAATTATTAATTACCCTACAGTCACCCTGGAGAATTGGGGATTCAGCCTACACATACTTAGTCAGTGACCTCTACCTTAGACCCTGGTACCTCACTCCTCTCTACTCCTTCCTATCTTGGGAAATGCCTCTCTAGAATATAGTTGTCCAAGAGTGAACTAGCTTTTTCTCAAAAAAGCTGAAAAGTGCCATACATGCAAAATCTTAGACTTTGTTAAGGGTACACTTGCAGTTGGACTTGAATGCCCTTTGTTTATAGGATAGCATTGGGGCCTTGTCTTAACCAAGAAATAAAGGTAAAAATATAGCCAGATATAGAAAGAAAAATATAAAAAGTATATTTAAATGATAGAGAATTCCTCATTTTAAGAAGTCTTTAATATGCTGATTCCATCCAAGTCACTCACCAAACAGTGCTGTTAAATTGAAACATTTTGCTTGCATGTTTGTGGAAAGACTGAGATTCTCTCAGGTGCACACACTGCATGTCTTCAAATTATGCTTTTGCTACCAGAAACCTGTGCCTCATGCCAGAAGAAAGGAAATGACTTTCCAAGACAGTTTAGACTCAGGCCAGCAGGGTCAATACCACAATCGTTCATTGTTGGTATGCTTGTATTTCTCCAGTTCCAGGCATGGCAAGAGGCTCAGCTGCCAAGAGCAGAAGCTGTCCTTCTTTGAGCACCTTTAATATTCAGTACAGCTTCCTATTTTCCCTTTTCCCCCCCATTCCTATAAACAGTGGCATGCAAAAGTTTGGGCACCCCTGGACAAAATGCCAGTTAACTTAAATAGATAAGTTAGTCTAAGATAAAGATTAATTATTAACCAAGATAATTGTATTATTTTTGTGTTTTACAGGAGTAAAAAAAAGGAAACAAGCGACATGCAAAAGTTTGTGCACTAAAATCAGATGTCAGAGAACACTTACCATGGAGTCAGACCTCATTCAGGGTTGTTCACAATCATTGTTAGAAAAGGGTAATCTAAATTTAAAGATTTATAAATACCCCAATGTCTCAAAACGTTTCCCAACAATTAGCCACCAAGACCAACAAAAAGTTTTCTGTGAGAACCGGATATCGGATTGCTAGAAAGGCAAATCAAAGGCCCTGTTTGACTGCAAAAGAGCTTCAGGAACATTTAACATATTCTAAAGCAGTGTGTTTTATTGTGCCATGACACCTGCACAAATATGACCTTCAGGAAAGAGTCATCAGAAAAAACCTTTTCAGTGTCCTTTCCACAAAATTCAACATCAGAACTTTATAAGTTATTAAATGAACAACAAAATAATGTATACACACCCTGTGAACTTATGTAATTAAAACATAACATTTTGGCAACCCTAAGCAAAATTATGCTTAGAAGAAAAAGGCCACAGAATTTCATGAAAGGAATCCAACTGTTAAACTTTGTACATCAATCATTCATTGGACTTATTTTGCAGTCAATGGCACAGAAAACATTGCATTGGAAGAGGGAAGAATGGATAGAAAAAAGAGCAAATTAGGGAAGCAAATATTATACTGCCTGTAAAACCCTGTAAATGAAAAATAGATTGCTTCTACAGTACAACAGGATAATGTTCATAAAACACCACAAAATCCTTAATGGACTATGTCAAGAGTTGGAGGCTGAAGGTTTTGGTATGGCCATCACAGTCTCCTGAACTAAGCATTGTATATAATCTATGGATAAAAAATGACCAAAATTTCACTTTGAGGTCTTTTCCTTTGTTCCTATTTCAAAACTGTAAAAGCTAGAAAAAAAACTCTCTTAAAATGTTACAAATGTGTCATCTTTAACCTTTTGCTTTTTGAAAATCAGTTCATCTTCTGCTCATGTAACAATTTGCAGCAGTGGTGAGGAGAGTTGCCCAAACCTTACAATGCCTCTGTATTATTATTATTATTATTATTATTATTATTATTACATTTGTTTAAATAGTGCATTGTAGGTAGACAAACTGGTATGTATATCTACCAACATGTGTAAAATGTGTAAAAGTTAGTATACTGTGTATAAAAACATCATTTTTATAAACAGTGATATACGAGGTTAGTTTTGCTGGTATGGAGCATTTAGGTGCTTGTTAACACAATGCCAAGCAACTGTTGCTGCACATCAGTCTGGAGTGAAAAGAGGGGAAAGCATTTAAGACAGTTGCCATTCTTCCCAGGAGAGAGAAGTGTCTTGATTTTTCAATTTTACAAAAAACCCAAGAGCTACATCTCAGACTCTACAGGCCTCACTGAGCATGTTAAATGTTAAAGTTCATAAGAAAGCTTGTGTGATCTAAGAACATGTCTAAAACGAACATGGAAGCATTTTGCAAGCATTTTGGAGTTTTGCAAAACTACACCTGAACAAACCACAAGAGTTCTGGAACACTGTCCTATGGATAGGTGAGACCAAAGTGAAGTTGTTTGGCCTTAATACCCAGTACCATGTTTTTTGTGAAAACCAAACACAGCATTTCAGCAGAAAAGCTGCATACCCACTGTCAAGCATGGAAGTGGAGGGGTCATGATTTGGGCTGGTTTGTTTACCGGAGTATTCTAGGGGTAAAAATGAGGCCATCTGTATCACAGCTAAAGCTTGATTGAAATTGGGGCATGCAACAGGATAATGATCTGAAGCACAATAGAGAATCTACATCAGAATGGCTGAAAAATACAAGAATCAATGTTTTGGAATGGCCTAGCCAAAGTCCAGACCTCAACCCAATTGAAATGCTGTAGCATGACCTTAAGAGATCTGTGAATGAGTGAACACCCAAAAACCATGAACTGAAGCAATGTTGTGAAGATTCCACCACAATGATAAATAATAATAAATTAAATAAATAATGACACAGTTAAAAAGTTGTTGTTCGTCTGAGATTATATTTGCCTATTGAGATTCACTACAATAAGATATTTTTATTATGTTTTTACACACAAATACGTAGAATTTAAAAAGGGGGTACTATCTTTTTCACATAACTGTATTAGATTGTTATGTTTTTTGGCAGGTGATCTTATTTATCTTGCTGGATTTAAATAGCTTCCTACATTATAATTGTACTTTCACTGTAAAAAAATTTCATGTAAAATTACAGTAAATTACTGGCAGCAGTTTTGCCAATAAAATGCTGTTTTATTACA
>JAQMYL010000002.1:12678990-12690038 GCA_030014365.1 Clarias pachynema | reverse complement strand
GTGTCTTTATTGGGAGTATTTCCCTGGCGCCCCACCAGGGTGGCGTAGTCGGTTTAAGTTAATTTTGCAAATTCCCGCCTTTTGGGATATTACTATCGCCACATATAGTTACTGGCTAACAACAAACAGTTACTGTAGGCTTTTTTATGTCAGTGATTTGAAGTGGGTGTCTCTTGTGGTATTGCTGGCTACATTTTGGTGCTCCATGCCCTGCCGGTTACATTTTGCTGGATAACTGATCCTTTCCCTTGATCCCCCCATGGTCCTTGCGCATTAGTATTCTGCTTGGGGTCTCTTAGCATAATAGCTTTAAAGCCAGACTCTGACCCTGTTGTCATGGATGCAGCACAATGCAAACACACACACACACACACACACACACACACACACACACACACACACAGAGAGAGAGAGAGAGCAGTGGTTGCAGTAAGCGGCTGCTTGCTTACAACTACGCCCTGCATATTAGTAAGAGGATGGTTCAACACAGAATCTTAGTGGGTGTTTGTAACTAGATAGTTGCTACATAAACCAGTGTGGTTGCAAGAGTTTTATATTGTCATGCTAACATTCTTCGCCTCTGTGTGGGTGTGTTATTTACTGCATGAGCCATACAACAAAGACCTTGGCTCAAATCAAAAATGTCAATCACTTGTATAGGGTCAAAGATGAAGAAAATAAATATTGAAATTCCTCCCACACGTACTGAGTGAGCAAAATGATAGTTGTCCTTCAACTGTACTAATCAACATCCTGGTTACTCCTGTTTCTGCTGTTTCTCTTTTCTCAGTGGTTGCTCTGGAAAAATACAATCACATATTTTACGATTTTTTACTCACAAACATTGCAAGGTTCAATGCTTTTATATATGTTTAAAATGAAATATTGCATTAAATGAACCACTGAAATACTGTTTTTTTATCAAACCTTCCTTCCTTCCTTCCTTCAATCATTTATTTTAATATGTTACTTTCTCATCAGTAACTTCACATATGCTGTCTTATCTACAAAAGATTTAAGTGGCTTCAGATCCACATCTGATTTCACCTGATTAATCTATTTTTCTTGATCATCAGTTAAATATTAGGTGGGACGCCTGATTGGTGGAATTAAATCAGTCTTTGCTGGTGACATGAAAAAAAAAAACATTATATAGTCTAAAATGTATAGACATAATAATAATAATAATAATAATAATAATAGTAATAATAATAATAATAATAATAATAGGAAGAAGAACAAAACACAAAAACTTATAGTATTAAATCATTACAAAATGTAATAATTAATTATATACTTTTAAAATATATTATTATTATTATTATTATTATTAAAGCTACAGTAGATTTAGTTTTTCCCATCTTTTAGTTAAGGTAAACTATGTAAATATGAAATTATGATGGCTCTTCCATCTACGAGGAAATGCACTGAAAATGAAATCGTACTCCCAATGCTCTTTCTCCCATATTAATCACCTCCTTCAACCTTTGTGTCTGCCCCAAACTTGCATTGATCTGTCAGCCAACAGCTTCAAATCTGTAGGTGATGCTAATGTTAATGAGCAGCAGCAGTAGTGTGAGAAACATAGCAGCAGCAAGTCTGCAGATTTCATTATTTGATCAGTATTGCAGCAGGCACGTCTGACCTGTGTGGATTTGCCAGGCGTAATTTGTCTGATGGCACTGCTGCTGCTTCTTTCACTCTTTCTCTCTTCCCCTCTCTCTTTTTCTCAGTCTATCACTTTGCTTGGCTTTGCTCTCTTGCCAAATTTTCCCTCTTCCTCTCACACTTCACTCACTCTCAACTCTTTTACTTCAACTCCTCTCTTTCTCTGTCTCTCCCTCTCTCTCTTTCTCCCTGGCTGTGAGAAAAAGGAGGGAGCGTGGTGAGGTTGTGTGGAGCTGGGGTGCTGAAGATGTCAGCTGTCTCGGGGCTCAAGGGCGTTCAGAACAAAGGCGCTTTTCACCCCCTCTGAAATGTCCATGGGCCTGGGCTCCCTTGTGCCATTCAGCCCCGGCTCTCAGCACCAAAAAAATCATACCCCATTCAGGCCTGCAAATCAATTTCCTGATAAGCAGAGGGAGGATGAGGAGGTGGAGGAGAAGGAGGAGAAGGGGTGGTAGAAGGGGGCAATGGTGGGGCACATCAGGCTTCAGTTAATTGGGGAGCAGTGAGCAGATTGGGGATTTGAAGCTGTCTTTGTGTGCATTTGTAAAATGGCTGAATCGGGCAATGCAAGGAGTGGCAAGTGACAGCAGCTAGATAACCAGTCAAAGGGCTACAATAACTCAGGAAGATGCCCTGTAAAAAAAAATCCACACATATGAAATGGACTGGCTTGTTTTTTCAAGAATCTGACAATTGGGGCCCAGTCTTAAAAAGAAGGGTTGATCCCTAAAAACTAAAGAAAGGAGAATACAGCTTCGGGTAGCTAAAAGATATTAAAATGAGTTAGTAGAAAATTGGCAAGCAGAGATGGGATAACCAGTTCGATATTGACTGATGGTGTATGTTTGGGATGCAGGATACATGGCGGTATGTATGTGTTGGGGGAAACCCCTGGAGGGCACTCTGTGCCCATTGACTCGTTATGTGTTTTTTGGAACTTTTGGTGCTCCAAAATTTAAAGTTGAATTCATGTCTTACTGTCTTATGCTTCCTGTTTATGTTCATAGGTGTCCTAGTTTAGCCTCATAATTATTTTCATTATTTGAGCTACTGAGTTGTCATTGTCTCACATCTATTCTTTTCTGCTTTTATTATCTTTATTATTGTTTGTTTTTCTGTTTAGTTTAATACTGTATCCTCTTCTTGTTCTGGATTGGTTAATGTTTCTATGTCCATTATTAATGTCTTACGCCTTGCCTGCAGTATCCTTACATGACTGAATGGAAGTCAACATCAAGGTGTAGATGGGTAGCCTTAAATTTTTTGGGGGGAAGGCTATGACAATCCCAGCAAGGCAATCAGACATCACAGGCAGTTCCCTCACCATTAGGCGACATGGAGACTGGGAGATTTGAGCAAGCAGTACAGCTGAGCTGGGCAGGCTCCCGGCTTACAATAAAACATGTACCCTTCAATACAGAGCACAACCATGTTTGGGGCAAGTGGCTCCCCGTATTGACTGCCAGGAAGGGTTCAGAGAGTGGTGGTGTTCAAGGTGAGGAGAATCCTGTACTGAGTGGTGCTGGAGGACAGATGGCAAGCGCATCAGCAGCGGAAGTCTATCCAGCGAGGAACAGAGCTCGTGATATAAATTGACTGCTATCCCAGCACAGCATGCAGTGGAATTTATGGAGGAACGTTAGGAGGAAGGAGCAGTGCTCACCACCCAACACCCAGTCCCAACAAGAGTGATGGTAAGTGCTAGCTCTAATAGCTCTGATAGATCTGAAAACATTGTCCTGTATCCTGAGGGTTGTTCTCTGTTTCTTGATAGCTCTCCTAGCTGTGATAACTATGTTAGCCATGTTGTATGTCTTGAGAGCTCTACTCTGCTTCTGCAAAGCTTTGATAACTATGTTAGCTATGTCTTATGTCCTGAGAGTTGTGCTCTTATCCTGTCAGACCTGTAGGTGCTGAGCCATGCGCTGATTTGCTTGAATCACACCCTGCATTACCTGAGCCACACCCTGCTTCGCCTGAGCTGTGCTTGGCCCTGTCTCAGCCAGATATTGCACCGGCTCCATCTAGCTCATCAGTGCCCTCTGGCAGGGAGGATATGCTGTTATTACCACCAGCTGGGTTTGAGAGTGGTGCACTGCTTGCACTGGGTTTGGGGACTTCATGCTCCACCTCCTGAATTCAAGGAATTTGTACTCACTTTGTTCCCCAGATTTGTACATATAGTATTTGCCTGCCTGATGACATTGGGTTCACTCCACCACCAGGATTTGAGGACTTGAGGACATGCTTGCTCTGCCGTCTGGGTTCAAGGACATTGTGTTTTCTCCACCGTCCGGGTTACAGGATTTCAAACCCCACTTCCATCCCCATGCCAAACTCAGCCCTGTCCCCATGCCAAGTTGCTGTCTTGGACTCGTTTTCATGCCCGTTTAGATCATCACCACCTTGCCAAGCCCCCATCCTGCCCCAGTGCCCTGCACTCACACAGCCTCAGTGTTGGAAAGCCTGAACAAAGATTTTATAGGGATGTCCTGGACCACCAGTGGTGCTCCACTGTAGTGACTTTTGGGAGGGGGTTATGTCAGGGATAAATCCTGGACTCCATGTACTTTATTCTTTTTTTTTTTGGCACTTGTTTTGTAGTATATATATTTTTTGTCATGTTTTGTCATGTTTGGTAGTATATATATATTTATGTTTCGTAGTATAATCAGTAATATTGTTTAATTTAATCTCCTGAGTTTAGTCTGGTCCTTGTCTCATATGTATTCTGTTCTGCTGTTATCTGTTATTGTTCTGTTTTTGTTGTATTCTGTTTAGTCTATCTCTGTTTCCTGTTCCTTTTCCAGTTTTGGTTAATGTATGTATGTATGTAACCATGTAATGTATCTATGTATGTGAAAAGTGTAGGTGTAGAAAGAAAAAACAACAGAATGAGAATGAATGCTTCATATTCGCTAGCTGAAAAATCCCTTGGTGCTACAATATAAATTACAATTTGTGCGCACAAATGCCGCACAAGACTACAGGGCTTGAGATTAAAATTCAATTTGTTATCAGCCAATAACAGAGTCTCGGTGAGCACATGCAGCCTTTTCCACAATCAGGTGCCACAGAGTGAGCAAAGTATTTTGTTCAGAGATAATCTCACTGGTAACAAATAGTCTCTGCGATTTCCTCTTATCTGCCCTAGAATATGAATTACTGTCATTTAGATGTCTGATTGATATGAGCAAGTACTATCTAATTGAGATGGAGAAAGGTTAGATTCGAGTTGAACATTAATGTTTATTGTGCTGCGGTGTGTGTTTATTTTTGACCTTTGTTACATTAAAGTGCTGTTTTATATAATTAACTTGTCAAAAGAATGTGGAAATTCCAGATCAGAATCAGCATGTAGTGGATTTGCTAACTGTAGATGAGAATAGTCAAGCTCATCGGCAAGATCAGGGCTGTGTCTTTTTCTGTCTGTGTGTTTGCAATGGGTTATTGGGTGTTGGCACAGGACAGCAGCTGGGAGTTGAGCTCAGTTGAAGAGAAAAAGAGAGAGAAAGAGAGAGATAGAGGACCCTGGCTTGCTTCCCCAGCTTGAGCGCAGAAAGCACAGTCAAGCATAGTAAACAGGATCCACCTTTCTGCTTGGCTAATTTTCCCTATTAAAACAGCACAGCAGGAGACCCAGCAGGGGAGGGGGGCTGAAACAAGGCTTATTTTTAAAAGTGTGTCTGTCGATCTATCTGTCTGCCTGTCTGTCTATTTATCTGGAAGGAAGGATTTTGTCTAGTGGTCATGGTTTGAGCTAGACCAGCATCTAATGATATCAATTTTCCAACCACACTTGTATAGATATATATGGTCTGTCTTTTGTGTGTATTCAATTTTTGACATTTTTCTGTAATGTTTGTGTTTTTGATTTGGTTGCAAAGTCATCGTTTCCCCCTGACTAATTTAATCAAATTCCAATTCTTCTCTGAACTGTGCCATAACTTAATCCCTGTTCCAATCTCTCTGACAATAAAATCCAGCTTCTTAATGCATGAACACTCTCCTCTTTCTCTCAAAGCGCCCCCCCCGCCCCCCACTTCTCTCTCTCTCTTGCCTTCCTCTATTCCTCTACTGCACACAGCTTTCTGGCTACCTGAGAATAACCCTTTCCTTTATTCTCTTATCCTCTCTCTCACCTTTCCCTCTCTCTCATTCTGTTGCGAAGTATTGCATGTACATTGTTTGAGTATGTGGATTTACTAGCAGAGTAGCTTTGAAATGGGCTGCAATAATTTCTGACACTACAAATAAAAGACATCTGTTTTAGAAACTGGTCAGAATGTAGAGAACATCTGAGTCTGCTTGGATTTCATAGATGACCTTCTGTGTCTCCTAGGAGTTTTTGTTAAAATCGTGAAGTATTTTCCTAAAGCAGAAATGTTGACTGCTTCTGTCAGATGAATACTCAAAACCAAGTTGAGGCAGGAGTTAAAGTGGATTCAGGTGCAAATATGAAAAGAAAAATAGTTGATGACAAATCAAAAAGCGCTACCTTTGGGTATCCTAAAAAGGAGCTTGAATTACTGTAAATGCAAATTATCATATTATTAGACTAATTCATTTATTTACCTTCAGTACCTACTTTATCTTGTTTACAATCAGAGTCTATACCCATCTAGATTCTATGCCAGGAGTGCCAAGCCATAGGAGGGCACCCCCAGCACACACAACAAACGCACACACAGCATCTACCCTGTTTACACGAATATTATGAATGAAATTAGCCGTTGAGTTCTTATCTAGCTAATAATATCAATTTGGGTATAGAAAACTATAAACCACAATGGCTAAATAATAATAATAATAATAATAATAATAATAATAATAATTTATTCTTCTTCTTCAAATCACCATTTAGATTAAAATAAATAAATACATTTATTTGGTAATTACTGCAGTAACTGATTAATATGTTTCATCTGACTTCATTTAACTGATGCAGTAAGTAGCTTCTGATTTCATACTGTAAATAACCGTGTTTGAAGGCGTAGCCCAGGGTCACGGAAAAGGTCTTGCTATGGTTGAAAAGGATACAATTATTGTCCTGCATGAAGCAAAGAAAACAGCTAAGGAAAATGATGAAATTATTGCAAGTGTGTTAATTTCAACCACATTAAATCCTGGAATGATAATGGTAAACTATCCATTAATAGTGATATGCAGTGTATTAACTATTGACTTGGGGTAGAAATTACTTAATTTGCACAGGATAACCAGTGTTTTAAGATTTTAAAAGTGCTCTACGATTAAAAGGGAAATGTGTCTGCGCATGTGTGTATGCTTTGTGTATAAAACTATGAAACACATATGGAATTAGATTATTAAGTAACAACAACAACAACAATCAGTTGTTATTTTAAGGCATGAAGGTCAGCTGTTCTGGAATAGTTCTTCTAAATACAGTATAAAAATGCATTTGCAAAACCCATCAAGCAGCATGAAGAAACTGGCTTTTATACAGATCATTCAGGGAAAGCAAGACCAAAACTTACCTCTGCTGCATAGGAGAAGTTCATTTAGAGTTACCAGCCTCAAACATCACCAATTTACAGCACCTCCGTTTAGAGGCGTTATGAAGGCTTTGTCAAGCATAAGTAGCAGATATCAATTGTCAGCTGTTCAAATGAGATTATTGCATCTTTTGGATGCCCTCATCACTTTTTAACAATGCAGAAAAAAAAACAGGAAAGAACATGGAATTAAAAGTTGTGTCCAAACTTTTGACTGGTTGTGTGTGATGAGTTCTCTAATCAGAAATACAGATTCGTGCCCATAATGCAATATGGAATAGTTGTGCTGAATGCTGAACTGAAATCACTCTGGCTTCTGGTCATCTTGTTGTTAAAAGATGTAATCCTCCACACATCCTGTTATGTAAATCACTTGGGGTTTTGTGGGTGTTATTAAGTATGTACATGTTTTTTTTTTTTTTTTTTTTTTTTTTACAAACTTTTAGTAAATCAGGGCCTGTATTAGTTTAAAATATACTAAATGTTAAAAAAATAGGGCATGCTGTAACCTTTAATACAGAAGGATTATGTGAATGGGATTTCTCATACACCTCTATATAGAAATAATTTAATATTATACCTGGTTGCACAGCATGGCGGCATCTTTGGTTTAAACCCTGGTTTAAAGATTTTCTCAGTTGATGGATATGTGTTATGGTGACATGAGAATCTCATCTATAAAGACAAAGCAAGGCAAAATTGCAAGCTGTACATTTTCCTCCTAACATGCAATAAATGCTCTCACACAGACACTCAGTCACACACACATTTGTACACCTTTGACTAATGAGGTGGAAAAAATACATGACATAACCACAAACTCCTCGCCACTTTCTGGCTTACACTGCAGAAAAAAACAAGAAAAAAATAAATAAATGTGCCTAATCTGTTTTTAAATAAAGCTAACTTTTTGTAATCAATCCTCCTGTACTTCGAAGGCTGTCAGTGATATATGACTTGTGTGCTTGTGCACACCTCTTGGGCTGCTGCATTGCTTTTCATCCCGCCAGCTGAGCGGAATACTAATCGCAGGATAAAATTTATGTTGTGGCGTTATCGGAGCCCGTGTCTCTGGAGAACCCATGGAACACTGGCCTTGTGGGGAAGGTTGGGGGTGGGATTGTGTGCGTGTGTGTGTGTGTGTGCATGTGTGTGTTTGTGTGGTGGCTCTGATGGGGTACCCATGCAGTTGCACAATCAGAGGGATTGCAGGGATTACATTTAATAATTTACTTACATGGAGAATCTGTCAGTTCTATACACAGCTTAAGGAGGGTTTGCACAGCTGAGGCTCTTTAATGCGCCGATGCTGCTGAAGTCACATAACACCTCATGATATCCAACTGTTTATTGTCAGTGTGGCTGTGGTTTGTTGGACTGATCCTTAAGTGTCATATAAGAATGACTGTACATATCTTTAGTGGAATAAAATTATGCTTTGTATTTTCCGATGAGAGAAAATGTCTGATCCAAAGTGAAGCTTCACTTTTAAAGCCAGGGACATGTTCAGGTCTGGGTTGTAGACATGGAAGAATTTGAGGAAAAGGGATCTTTGGGGCACACTAACTGGGTGTGGGGCAAACACGCATCAGTTGAATATCTTCAAATGCATTGATGATCTGTTCATTGGTGCAAATAAATGATTACATAATGACATACTCATGTCGTTTAATAGTTGCTCTAGAGTTAATAATGCACAAGGGATTTGGTCAAAATGCTGCAGTGATTTAAATAAACATGAGCTGGATATGATTCATTAACTTTAAAAAATGCACAGGAGAAATATATCATTTGCAGCTATGCACTCATAGTTAAGGTAAAAATTGAGGTGACAGGCCTTCGTAGAGGCCACAACCCTGTCACAGAGAAACCTTTCAATAATCCTAAATTAGACAATTCTTAATTTCAAGTATCATGAATTCAGGCTCTGGTTTAGGAAATTTGATTTGAGTGTTTTAAATCTTTACAAGAACACTTTAAATTCCCTTCATGAAATGTAGAACGGTGAAGTTTATGGTCATTTTTGGCTACACAAGGGCAGTCAGTTAATAACTCAAGAGAATGTGGATTAGATGTGACCAGTGAGTATGTATTCTGGGAGAGAAAGAACAGAAGTATTGATACATTCTACAAAAGCACAGAACCATAATCATAAAGTAGAGCACATACATATACTGTAAGAACACATTGCTATCTGTTACAGAAGCATACATACATAACTTAATGGTGAGACAGTACACTGTTGTTTAACTTATGCCATATGGGTGGCACATAGTTGTGGCACACAGAATTGGGGTTAGAACTGCAATTCTGAGCTCAAGATATTAGTCCCATTCACACAGCCGGTTCAAGTTGGGAATATAGTGCCATTCTTGCACCTCGGCGTCCTGTATGAAATGAGTGGGGGTGGAATCGAGGGTCGTTGTTATCATGCCTTTGACCCAGGAGCAAAGGTAGTCACAGGAGTGTGACGAGATCTGAAAAGCGAGACCCCCCACCATCGTGGAATGGGTTGTCTGAGACGTGTGATGTATACGACACGCCAGTCGCCAGTTACTGCTAACAACAGTAAACAGTTAGCAGCTAACCCATAGATATCTTATATAGAGTAGATCAGATGTACCTGCTGCACTTAATTATTGCTAAAACAGTAGTACTCAAAGTGCAGTTCAGGGTCTCTGGGCTTTTTCTAGCATTAAGAGATGCAGTAGGATGTAAATATGAATTAAAAAAGAAAATAAAGATTGCTAACAAATCACACCTTATCTTATTACCGGTTACAAGAATTCAGCTTTATGTATGATTGGTTAGATCACCACAGATCTGATATAAGAGCCAATCCTAGCCAATATACGTAATGGTATAATTTCTCTATCAACCATATAGAGAAATAATATTTTAAATTACAATGGTAGTATTGCAGGCATTTTGACCACATTATTTATTAGCATGAGGAACTATTCAGCAACTATGTTTAATACCATGATGTCAATAAGTGTCCATTTATTTTTCACCAAGCATAAAGTAGTTATTCAATAAATCTGACAAGTACAAATTTAGCCGATGCTACCTCATTTCTAAATAGGTGGTTTTTATAGGGCCAGGTTGATAGCCTGATGCCCAACCCTCCTCCTTTCTCATCCCACCTTTAGTACCAGCAATGGCATAGTGATTTGGGCAAAGAACTGGATCTATTTCCCTTTTGCATCATTTGAAAATTCTGACTTTCTTTAACATTGTTAACAATTTTTATGACAAATGAACCAATATCATTCATTCATTCATCTTCAGTATCATCTTTATTTAATTAAATTCTATTAAGTTTTATTTGATATTTTAATATAATGATTTTAACAATAGTTATTGTTGCACAGGAGCTATTAAAACACAATTAAAACATTATGGAAATTAATTAGAAAATCAGCATAAAAAACTATAGACTATAACTATTGGTTTGTTCCTGTTGAGCAAGACGGCGGCAATGGTAAAAAGGAAAAACTCACTGAGATGGCAATAGGAAGAAATCTTGAGAGGAACCAGATTCAACAGGGAACCCATAATATCAGCTTTTTGCAAGTCAGTGCTGGGGTGGATCAGGAACCTATGCCAAAGACACAAGGACACATATAAGGCCAGGACACACCCTTATTAACATTACTGAATTGAACTGGTATATGTTTCTCATAGTGTAACTGGAATGTTCAGTCGTACTGTATACCTTACTGTAAACATCAAAAAATATTAATAAATAAAAAAATAAATCTTAACTACTTATGTCACAAACTATAACACACACATACACACACACACACACACACACACACACACACACACACACACACACACACACACACACACACACAC
>JAQMYL010000002.1:12649456-12667858 GCA_030014365.1 Clarias pachynema | reverse complement strand
AGAGTGGATCTGGGGAGAATTTTTTAAAATACATTCAGTCACTGTATTTACCAAAATGCACAATTATATCTTACTTACAATTATTTTAACATAATAAACATACAGTTTGGAATAATACATGTGACTAAGAGGTGCTAGAAGTTTATGCAGCAGTAATAAGAAATTCTTCCTAACAGGTCAGCACAGGCTGATTTTGTCTTTTATTTGGTTAATATTTTTTTTGTGGAAACTTCATCAAAGTTTCATCAAAGTTTGTTTAGTACTCAAAGGTTTGCTCAAAATACATTATGGCCAGTTTTGTGAACACCCGACTATCACACCCATTTGTGAGAATATGGGTGAAGCACAAAATTGTCTACAATGTCTTTGTAAGCTGTGTTCATTCTGTTTATTTTCTCCCACTCTGCTATACCTGTGGCCCACTGTTGATCTTTCTGCTCCTTCCTAGCTTTGATGCCTGTTTCCCCCTTCTCGTTCCCTCTTTTCTTCCCCACATCCTACTTCCCTCTTTCCAGGCCAGCTCTCAGCTGTATCCTGTGTCCCTCACAAAGACACATTCATCTCCGCATTGATAATTCCCCCTCTAGTGGCCACTTGGTTTGAAAGCTTACCGCCCCTGAAGATGACAGCACACAACAAAGTCTTTATCAGAAACTCTATATTATATTAATTTAATTAGCATGTCAGCTTTTTATACCCCAACATGATTACTTCATTATGTGCAACCTATGCGTCTTTAACAGTATTTTTTGACACTTTTCTTTTGTTTCCCCCACCGCCAGAACTGCAGAGGGGGAAAGCACTGTACAATGCTGTTAATAAGACATTTAGGCTATGCTAAAAACTGCACTAGATATTTTCTATAAATTAACCTGTAGTCAAGTGTAGTCTTAATTGTAGTCAATTAAGGAATCATTGGTGCTCAAGGGAAAAGTGAAGTGTGGAAGATGAATCTCTTTCCACAGCATCTGCAAGATTCACTCCACAGACAAAAAAATAAAAAATAAAAAATCCCATGGTTTCTCTAAATCTATTTATAATAGAACAGTAGTTATTAGCTAGTGTTGGAATGGTGGTTGCTAAATGTTGTTAAGAATGTTTTAAATAGCCTCCTTATTTAAAATCAGATTTGTGATCAGCCAATTATGCACCACCTCTCTGTGAGTATAAACAGCATAAAATATATGTTACTTCTAGTTATAAGCGAATTATAAAACTGGAAGTAGTTTTGTAAAAAAAATAAAGAGATATATTTTTGCCAAGATGAAACTATTAATAAAAAATAACAATATAAATATAAATATTTTCAATAGAAACTTTGTCTTCATTAACAGTGATCAACAACAGTTGTCTAATTTTCTACAACACTTCTATTATAAGTTAAAAATTTTTTATCACATTTATTTAACATAATTATTTTTCTTTTCTTTTCTTTTTTGTGAGCAGAAGAATTTAGATTCTGAATGATACATTCAAAATGTTAAGTATAACTTCTTATACTTATAGGTATAAAATTTAAGTATGACTACTAAATTTTTATAGCACTGCCTGTATTTAGGAACACATAACCTAATTTTCTATAAATGTTTACCACATCTCATAGAAGTCAGTTGTTTACGGGGTCTAATGTTTGTTTAAAGGTTTCTGTGCCTTAAACTCTTTATCTTTAACCGACTTGTATTCCCACTCTCATAACGTCACTACATTCCTGTAGTTACTAGAAGTCATGAACTCTTAGAATCCTTAAGCACTCTTTGGTTGTCTCTCTGCGGGATAGTTTTTCAGTGAACTATTAAATAAGAGATAAATACTAATAATAAAAAAGAGGTAGGCAGAAGAAATATTTTAAGTTAATGAATAATGTTTTAAGATTAATAGCACCAATAAACTGGAGGTTTATTTGGTTAAATAATATTAAAGTAAATAATAAATAAAGTAAAGTAAACTTTATGTGTTTTTAAATAATGAATTAGTATTATGGTCATTTTATACTGGCCCACTTGCCATTCCCTCTTATTCTGATAAAACGGATGTGTTTTGGGACATTGTCTGTAAAGATAGTAGTCAGAAATGGCAGTCATGTCAAGAAGAATACAAAGAAAAGTTTATTTAGTTCACATATGTCTGTGTACTGTACACTATGACTAATTTAGACAGTTGGAGAAACTTTACATATATAAATAACTACAAAATGCACTATGGAAAAATAATAATATTTAAAATATTTAAAGATTAAACAAGAATATTTGTTTCGATCCGGTGTTGCATACAGGAAAATTAAGAACATGATTTAAGTGTTCATGATTAACTTTGTAAAAGGAAAACAGCAGCTACATGTGGTTTAATAAATTGCTAAATGAGCCAGAGGTTAATAACAGTTACAGTCTGAATAGAAAATGGTCTGTTTCTACTTAGTGAACACATTAGAGGTAAAAAATAAAAAAAATCATTATTTAAAATAAGATGCTAATATTTTGAGTGGAAACTACCAGAAAGTGACATTAGCAGGCTCACTGATGGCCTGCATCTGCCAATAAAACTACAGCAGGCTACAGTGCACTTCAATAAGAACTTGTTTCTTTTTAGGTAAATTAGCCATCATACAGGCTCACCAAGAGGCAGATGAATTGCATGTCCTTGTGCTGAACAGGCAAGCACATACTCTACATGATATAAAACATTCACATGAAAGTGCTTGACTCTGAAAGATGGCAAAATGAAAGGCCTCTTTATACCATCTAACAATCTAATTATTAGAGCAATTTTACTGTGCATTAATCATGTGAGAACAGTATGCTCATCACGAGCATGTCTACTGCAGGTGCCTGATGGCTCAAAAGAATAGGCTTTGGAAGTGTATGGGAAACCTCAATTGTTTGATCTTCATTGCAGTGTGATATATAGAACAACAGTAATAAGATTTGCTTATCTTGCAGGAGATTTCATCTTTTATATATATATATTAGTGTTGTAAAGTTGATGCTGAAAGCATATGGCTTTGCTTTAGTTTAGAAGTGCTGTCAGTTTGTATGTTCTAATCTGTTCTAATCTTTCTTGTCTCACGGGGAGTTACTATTTTAATAACTTGTTCCTCGTTTGTCCTGGGCTGCATCAAATTAATTATGGTGGCATCACTAAACCCACTCATAGCCATTGATTAGCCTTTAACATGGATTTATTGTTGACACATTTGCATCTTAAAATCAGTAATTAATTATGAGTTTCCATTCAATTATAACGCTTATATCAGGATTGGCAATTTAGAGGCTTGGATTTGCCGACAACACTAATAGCTTTATCACTAATGAGGTGGAGTCAGAATGTACTGCTTGATATCATGCTAATTGTCCATTTAGCAGTGGCCACTGGCAACCAGCTGGTCTCCAGCAGTGTTGAGCAGTCAAAGCTAATCTTCTGGCTGCTATGAAGGAAAATGTGGCTTGAGATTTGAGGCTCAGGGGAGAAGGGAGTTTACTATTCGAGATCACAGGAAGCCACTGCTTGAATAATAGAATCCAAAAGGCTTGATGGCAAGGTCACAGTATGTGCTTACTACTTACTTACTGGCAGAAAGCCCTATAGACCATAAAATGACTCAGCGTGGAGTGGTCATAGTGTACTTCTTGAGAAGGGCGGGGGTTTGGTAATGAACTTGCTTGCTCCTAATCGAAAGGAAAGTCATTTGGCAAACAGTTTTGTATCAGCATGCTTTGTTTCCTCCAGTCATTTAAATGATGTTGGTTTTCTCCATGGGCCCTCAAAGGAACACAGCACGCATTGTGATATACCGTGGCACATAATTGGATATCTGATTGTGGCTGAAAACTTCAGAATATCCTCCACTCTGTCCTACAGTGCTGATTTCTCTGATCACAAAGGAAAGTCATGTCAACGTAATACTATTATTGAAGAGGCTGCATGAGGGATGACACAGCGACAGATTTTGTTGGAGGCACTCAATATTGATTTTAGTGTTTGCTGGCTGACATAATTTCATCAGATAATGGATGTTTCTAAATCTATGATGATTAAAATTTGTAAAACTTCAAATATCAGCACTAATTACATCTCTAGATGAACTCCATTTAATAATTTTATAAGAGATAATTAAATGCAGTTTAAAATTGCCATGATTTTGCCATCCACCCTTCATTCAGGTACTGTGCTGCTTTCTTTCTTTCCCAGACACATTTCTCATGTGGTTCCTTGGCTTTTTAAAGATTATCAAGCTGTTTATATGACTAGTGCTCTCAGCCCTATTCCTGTCATACTCTTATCATAGGATAAGTTCAGAGTTGGTTTGTTGGTTGTGTAGTGCCAGCTGCTCTCATCTTCTCCTGTATCACATCCACCAGTGTGTGCTGTCCTTGTTTCACTGATTCACCTTACTACCTTCATAATCAGGCATGGTAGGACCAAGAGCACTTTACTGTTTGTATACATGCATATGAAGGAAGATGAGTGGCACACTCCTGCAGGAATGGAGAATCCCCAGCGGCTCAACACAGAGTAATTAGGCTGGCCTCCTGAATGTCAGCCATGGCTTGTTTATTCTCATTATTTTATCATTTTAAAAAGCCTCTAGGTGATGAGACATGCAGTATAATTACTGTTATTAGCATACTAATTGGGCGTCAAAATAGGCCAAGTTACAAGGTAGCCTGCTGCAACATTTTCACATTAATCAAAAGCCAGGTCATGGCTAAGACCAGTGTTGTGTTGGGACACTAATTGGGAGTAATTCCATTGCTTTTTATACTTGGCCATAAAAGTTTGTAGTCTGACATTTGTTGGTACACTTATAGGACAATGGTATAAGTCAATTCAATAAAAAAACTGGAGAATTAAGAGATTCAAAACTGATCTGAGAGATCTAAGATCCATACAGATTTGAACCTTGTAGGTTCCTAAATTATTGAATTATGTAAATTTTTACAAATTTTGCAAGAATAAGACAATGTTGAAAAATCCAACATTCCCATGTTTTATAATCCTACATGCTCAGCAGAAACCCTAAAGTTGCTCTCCAGCCAAAATACAATATCTGACCAATGTTGTTTAGAGTTACATTGATAATGTTGAATGAATGGCACAGCATAATACTACAAATACAACTTTAGATTTATAAAACAACTGAATAGCATTTACTGTATGTCTCCTTACCAGCTATTTGCACAATGTCCTACCACATAATCCATGGTACCTTAAATTTCACACAAAGGTGAAAAATTGGTGAATGATATTGGTCACGATTAGGCATGTCTCACTCACACTGTGTAATGTATGGTTTTGATCATATTTGCAACATTGTATTAAGGTAATTTGGCTCAACATTGGGTTCAACACGATCCCATGGTGACATGTAGTCAACATTATTTTATCAAACTTTTAAAAACAACCTAATACCATCGGTGTCCCAATGTCCATTGCCAAATTAAGGCTGCCACAATGTTGCGAAAAACAAAAATTCTTGGATGGATGTTCTTCCATAAATTAAATAAGAGTGAAAAGGCTTGTCTTGACATTTTATGAAGATTTCAATGTTAACTCTCCTCACTATAACATCTGCAAATGTGAAGTGAGTAATTCCAGATTGTCTTGGCCAGACTGCAGTCTCTGCTGTTTAAAATGCACAAAAGGATTTCTCATGGGATTTAGAGGAGTCATGATCCAAATGGCATGGGGTTGCAGATAGGAAACTGATAGGGCTAGCTTTGTCTCATCTGGAGAGTGGCCACAAACCTCTGTTTTATGAAAACACATTTTCGTTCTACCCACCACACAATTTGCATGTGAAAGCACAGGACAGAGATAGACCCACTGGTCTCAATGGGGCTAACTTAACACAGTGTCAACACTGAGATGGGGGGCAAAACAAAGGGGTATTTCAGTCCCCTCTCCCTCCTCTAGCCTGTCTCATTGTCTGGTCTCTGTCAAGCCTGCATCTGAGCACTCCGTTCACTCTCTCCCAAATTGGGTTCAATCTCTTGAATAAAAATGAGCTTTCAAATCACTATTCAAGAAAAAGACTGGCAGGCATACTTCTTTAATTGAGCGTGCATATGAAAATGTAGTATTGCTTTGACATATTATTTGTCAGCCATACGATTATGAACAAAGATCTGGAATCCAGAGATATGACCGAAATACAGGGACTCTTTCTCTTATCACAGTGTAGAACTACACTTTGTGTAATCTTTGCTATTTAACATGGGTCATATTGGTGTCTTTTTTTTTTTTTTTTTTAACCTAATCTACACTCACTTTACCTAATTTTACCCAATCTACTTACCCTTTACATGTCCCTAACAGTGGTGATAAAACATTCATTTTTAATAACATTTACAGGATTTACATAGCATAGACGATAACACCATGAAGCTAAAATTGTACAAGAAAACACACAGGTCAAATTCTGTTTATTTGTTTGTTTGCTTGTTTTGGATGCATTTAGATGGATTGTGATTGTACATGTCTTACATTCCAGATGCATTTAAAGCAAAGCAATTTGTGGTTGTGTTTATCAGTATTTTAAAATTAGTCAAAAAAGGCAAACAGAAAAGAGAATTAAAATTTAACATTTGGCATCTTGTAGCAAAATCATATCAAAACTCACCAAAATTACTTTTTTAGAGCACTGACAATTTTTGTTTAGCTGTTCTTTACAATAAAATAATAATAAAAAAATAAAATAAAATAAAATGTAATTTTTTTTTTTTTAAATCAATTGAAATCAAAATACATGTTATTCGTATTGTCTTTTTCCTTAATAAAATTAAATTCAGTGATGTTGGTTCTACTAATTTAGTTGTAACCAATATTTGCTGAGTTAGATAAAGCTATTCTTCGAAGGTGAATTGAATAATATTTTCATGTGCCATATAATGATGATGTAGCATAGAGGTTATCTTTTAAGTTTATGAAAATCTTAATAAAGTTTAGTGAAAGTCTAAGCCTGTTTCCTTTGTTCCGGTTAAGGCAAGTTCTTGTTGTTAAATGTGTAGTGGGAAAAATACAGATGGCTGCTCATCCACTGGCCTGTGGGAATTACACAAAAGAATGATAAATATGTCTACTGCTCGCTAAAAGTTTTTTTTATGGATAGAGTAATCACTCTTGACAAATACAATTTACAACAATTTACAAGTTATAAACAGAGTTGGATATAACTTGTTACTGTATTCTAATTATTTTTCCTGATAATGCAGTAATGTAACTCATTACTTTTTCAATGTATGTAATTTGATTGCAGTTACCAATGTCAATAACATTACATTACTAGCGTTACAAATGTAGTGTTTAAAAATTTATTAAAATGCATTTAAAAATCACATTTTGCGTCTCAGCATCAGTTAACAAGCATGTGTTTTAATCAATCATCGAAGAGCTTTATAGGTTTTTTCCTAGTAACTTCAAAGTAACTTGAAAGTAAAAGTAATCAGTAATCTGATTAATTTTTACATATAATAATCAGTAATGTAATCAAATCACAATTTTAAAGTAGTGATTAGAAATTTGTAGTAGATTTTTTTTTTATGAGTAACTTATCCAACACTGGTTATACGGTAAGTAATAACAACTAAGTTATAATTAAGTAATATCACAAGAGAGGGAGTACTGTATTGGTTGATATAGCATGGCTGTGATGCAATTGTAGGAATGAGGAGGCAGCCTGAATGCTGAAGGAATCACAGCCACGCTATATCCAGCATACAGCACAACCTTAAGTGTGATACTGTTTTTATACGACAGTTCCAAAAACACCATTCATTATCAACAGATTAAATTATTTCTTTCTTTCTTTAACCAGTTATTTTGCATCAACAATACATATTGTCCCACAACCAGCAGAACTAACTAAACGCAACTGTCAGAGCAGGCAACCAAGAGTTAGCAACCGTCAGTGTGATTACCAGAAGTGAAAGTAGTTTTAAACTGTTACTGGTACTATGTAGCCAAAAGGTGAGAAGAATAAATGATGGGTGTGGTGAACAGTCCTGGAAATCTATTAAGTTTTTCTTTATACTATCATTTATTCTCCTTTAGCACATTAGCTCTGTTAACTTCCAGGTTCCGGGGAAGCCATATTAAGAGCTAATTAGCTTTGTAGTCATAAATAAAAGAACACGAACGGTTCAGATGTGATTTGGAACAACTTAGGAAGAATTATTAAGGACTCCAATGTTATTTTAAGATGACATAATGTTATCCGTTTCATACTGTTATGGTTGTAAATGTGTGTGTGTGTTTTTTTTTTTTTTTTGTAAAAAGAAATACATATTAATCATCCCAGTAGTGTTACCATCCATTATCACCACTTGTGGAACGCTTCTCATCCAACATTTTCACTTTGTCTTCTAAGTTACCTTACTGAACATTAAACCTGTAGCTGTAGGTCAGGTGCACATAGGCTTGGACAGTGTGTGGCTCCAGCGCAAGAAATAGATTATCTTGCTGAAGAGCTAGGGTGGAGGAGTAATAGGTTGTGGAAATTAATGCTCGGCTCACATGCTGCTCTGGGCACAGAGTCACGTGTCCTGCAGAGTGAAGCATAAGGGTGATAGGCAGGAGATGGTAGTCAGCAGGCAGATCTAGGGTCATGGACTCAGGGGAACGCTGGAGGCCTCTATTAGCACAGGCATATAGCAGAGACTGAGCGAGAAAGAGAGAATGAGGAAGAAAACCTGCCTAATGTATGCAGACTCATGCACAAAGCTCAAGGCAAAAGAAGTGGGCTTTCAGTCTCAAGCTGCAAAACATATCTTATTAATCATCTTTTTTTTTTTTGTTCATTTGAGAAGTAACATTTTATTAGATCACATTGTTGTGTTCAGTATTTGGTTAGATTTGACATTTTTGTTTTTAACTTCTGTAATAAATATAACATTTGCATTTTGTGAGTATCTAATAGGCCACATTTCTAAGTAGGTTAGCAGCAGTCCACTGTACGATGGACGTTGTAATGAAAAGGGAACAGACAGACAGATACAGTGTCAATCCTTATAACCAGTAACTAAGGCACATAACCTGAATGACAGAATATAGAGGCGTGGAACAGTTAAAAGTTATAATTAACAGATCCATGACAAGGATGAGCAAATTATTTACCAGAGAGAGAGAGAGAGAGAGAGAGAGAGAGAGATTACCATGGCAAGCAAGAAGAAGAAAAAAACATGTTTCTCATATGTTTCACATACTTTCTCAGAATACAAAGGTATTCTGAGAACGTATTCATAAAGTGTGGTGATAAAAGATTAGCATATATTTTATGGTGTAATAGCAACTACTCTGTCACTCTCATGCATTATTTGTATGTGAATAAAATATTATAATTAACATCTATTCTATTCTTCCATGTTAATGCAGAAATCATGCTCAAATTCAACTTGCCATACGCCCCACAAACTGCGACACGCAGACCACACAATCCATATTAGGGTACCTTACTGATTAATTACAAGCAGGTTTAAACCCACACAAACATGCACAGACTCACAAACACATTATATGAGGATTTCTAAAACTCCCACAAGACATGAAGTATTATCCAGTGTTTTTATTTATTTATTTATTTATTTATTATTTCCTTGACAGACTGAGCTTGTGTTTATCTTTCTCTGGTCTATCCTTTTTTTTTTTTTCTCCTGCAGTTTTTGTTCTTGCCCATGTAAATCAGTCAAAGCAAGCTTAGCAGTGTGGAAAGTGAAAAAAGCAGAAATAGAGTTTGATTCCAAAAATCAGGTGGCACAGTATCTCTTGTGGCAAAAAGCTCTTTTTCTCAACATGCTCCTAATCGGCACCCTCCACTACTCCACTGAGACCACACTCCTGGCCGCTGTCACCTCAAAGTGCTACATAATACTTAGCTTCCTAATGTATGGCTGCAAACCAGTGATCTACTGATATCTGGGACAGAAATCACCCAGTGGTCAGCACACTATCTTGTCTATTGACTCAAAGGTCTTAATTTCATAGTAGCCTCAACCAATGCAAAGAACCCTGAATTCTATTCAGTAATCCCCTCTGCATATAATGACCTCAGAGAATTTTTATTTGTTTCATACAAAGTCAAGGCAAGTGTCCTGCCCCTCATCTTATAACTGTGCCATTGAGTTTGTGGCAGGCACCCCTTCTCCACATGATATATCCATTGCCTCCCGCTGAAAACAAAGTTATGGAGGAATACATTTAGAAAGCTCTCAAAAAGGGTATATCAGACCATCCACCTCAGCAGCATTTTCCTTTTTTAAAATGAAAGACAGAAGACTCAGACTCTGCATAGATTGCAGAGCATTAAATCAGTCAAATATCACTATCTTCTGCCCCAGTCCCCTCAGCACTGGAACAACTTTGACCAAAAATTGACCTATGCAGTGTCTTTAACTTCATTCATATCAGAGAGGGAGATAAATGGAAAACTGCCTCTGGCACCACCTCTGGCCACAATGAATATTGTGTAATGCCATAAGGGCTTTCTTGCACTCCTGCAGTTTTCCAATGTTTCATTAATAATGTGCTGCATGACATGGTTTGCAAATTTTTCATTGTTTATATAGATGGCATAATTATATAATCCCCTCTTGTCAAACTTCATGTCTTTCCCATGAAACAGGTGTTAGCTTATACAGTATACTTCAGAACCGATTCTATGTAAAAGGTGGAAATGTGAGTTCCACATGACCACAATATCATTATTTGGGTACATCATTATCTCAGAGAGATGGACCAGAGAAAAGTCTATATGGCATGTGAATGAGGCAAGTAACGAAAACCCACAATTTTCTGTGGTTTGCATATTCCATTTGTCAGTTCATTTGTGGTTTCAGCTCCATTTCTGCCACCTCATGTCCTTGCTGAAATAAGGTTCTATGAAACTCAAGTGGAACATGGCCACAGAGAACATTTTTGTCCAACTTAAGGAAATATCCACCTTAGTGCTCTTCCTCAAACACACAATGATAATTTGTCATAGAGGTAGCTGCTTCAAAGAAAGAAGTTGATCCAGAATTGATGTATTATTTCACTATTTCGATGACAAGCCTAAACTTAATCATGCACCATTCTTTTCCAAAAATTTGAGCCCGGGTGAGTAAGTATGATGTTGGCAAAAGAAAACTCCTCTCTAAGTATCCCAGGGTGTAGAAAGTTAGAAAAATAATACGTAGCACCCTTCAGAATTCTACCTTATATCAACAAAGTGTGGTTCTTCTGAACCAGAAACAGAAGATGCTCTCCCTCCTGTCAAGTCAACACAAGAATCTGCATTAAACTCAACTTCCTTCCCAGGATATGTCTTTGTTATTTCACACATCACACACGTGGATATTTACACACTCGCACACTAAAAAAAAATTACACTAGTTGAGATGACCTTAAATATCCTTATATCTCTATGAGCTGAGAAGCAAACCTCTACATGGCCACTTAAGACATACTGGTTTGGACTGTTATCAGACAGGTCCATACCATTTTATTTATTATTGTCAGTATTTTTTTTTTTACTCATTTTTTAAAAAGTACCAATGGTGTTCTAATCCAGAAATATTCTCAAGATTATACTCATGTCCAAAGCTAGACTATGATTTCTATATGTCAAAGAATTGTAGATTTGCTTTAATATTTAATTATGATTCATTTCTGTGTAACCACTTTATATAATAACATTTTTCTGGGTCTGTCAAAAGGTTCTGGGAGTCCATAGGCCTAGTTTAGTACATTTTTTCATTTCTACTATTCTTAGTATTATATGTTACATACAGCCATTGCAATACTTCCCACTGGTATTGATAATGGCATTTTATGCTTTAGCTTAGCACACTGACTTAAATATTGAGCATTATAAGTCTGATAATTATAGCATACATATATAAAAATAACAAAATGCAGTAATCTCTTGACCTTCAAAGAAGTCACCTTAGCCTTTTTCAGAAATTTGTCGTAATAAAGTAATCACAACCACCGTTACTTTATTCAAAGAAATTGACTCTTACTCATTATTTACCACTGACACATCTTTATGAACTTTTATAAAGTTAAGAGCTTAAAGCATATTAGAAAATGGGGATATTCTACTTTGTCAGACAATATTTCAAATTTATATTGCTGCAAGGTGCACACAAAAAAGCCTCCCTAATAATTTCTAGTAGAGTTTTAATAAAATTATCCCCAAATACTGCTAGATTTTGCTTAACATTTAAGTCAAATTTGACAATATCATGCAACGCTTGCAAAGGTGTCAAAAATTGGATGATCATAATGGATGTGGAACTTCCTGTCCAATTATACATTATTGTCATCAGTGCAAAGTACAGAGTAATGAAACTTTAAGGGAACACAGTTTAACTGGGATTATCTGCTGACTCAGTCCCTGTTCTTCAACAGACACATTTTTCTTAATTTCTTTGTTTATTTACTTGGTGTCCTCAAAGCTGTTGGTATTACTATCAAATTAATGAATTTTGGTGTTCTCTCTCTCTCTCTCTCTCTCTCTCTCTCTCTCTCTCACACACACACACACACACACACACACACACACACACACACACACACACACACACACATACACACATGCAAACATATTTGTTGTTAGGTGTGAAGTGTTCCTCAACAGTATAGCCAAGTGGTTTGATTCCAGTTCATTCAAATCTTTACTACTGCAAATGAGTCTAGAGTGTCCAGTGAAATCAAATGATGATTGATAAGTGATTTAAGAGGAAACAAAGTATATTTGTCTGCACAGAGAGGTCAGGGCGTGTTAGGGACTCATCCTGTCAACTGTCTTCCTCCCATTTTCTCTGCTTAAATCACACAAACTAGATCATGTGCCAAACAGGAGCTGGCTCTAATTCATTCTTGTTGCAATATCCCTCAGTATCACTGTATTGGACATTTATGAAGTAAATGTTCCACCATAGGCTTTGCTGAACTTTGACTTCATACACAATGAATTGAAGTACAAATCAGGTGGCTATAGTATTTATGTGGTCTACACAAGCACAAACATGTCAGTCTGATTAGCATCAAAATAGAATTCTTTACCCAACATCAGCAAGACTCACAAATAGGATGAGAAGGACAGCATGCAAATAGACAGGGTGGGAAAATGGACACCTGGAAGGTGCATTGTGGTGACTGGACATCATAACCAGACAGGAGCCAACACACCACAGACCTCAATGACACAGAGGAAGAGAGAGACCTCACTCTCACCTTATCAGGGCCTGCAAACCTTCAAAGGTGAGAATGACCTTTGACAGCTAAGTGGGCGACAGCCATAAGAATGTTAACACTGACTGTGGAGGTAACCGCACAGTACGGGACATGGTTCACCTTCCAAGATTTAGACGCATTTCATGGGTCATCAGCTGATGTGATCTTTCAGTGAACATCATATTACCACAAAAACATATTTACCGTAACACATAGCGGTTCTGTACAGCCATGCGCGCGCACACACACACACACACACACACACACACACACACACACACAGAGGGGCGATAAGATTATTATTATTATTTTTATACATGTCTTGTTAAAAAAAAAGGAAAACTGCAAACAATTCTGTAATAAGACTGCACTTACTTAGTATGTACATTGCTAAAAATAGAAATGCTTACCTTATGACTATCTATGAATTTGATGTTTTATTCTGTACATGTCAGTATTTTATATAGCTTCCCCAAAAACTAAATGTTGGAGAAGTGTATTTATTTCAGTGCTAAACCAAATTACATACTAGCAATACAATGACAAGGACAATCACAGTGAGATATTTCATATTACTACTGCTTAGTTATAAACTTATTGTTAGATATTTCTCAGGTCAAGCATGTGCCAATGATCTCCATTTGTGTATGAAATGGAGATGTTCAACTGATTTAAAAATGACAGGGTTTTGTTAATTCTTTCTTGGTACTAAATAGTAAGGTGCAAGTTCTTGATAGGTATGAGCTTAACTGTGAGGTATTTTCTGTAAACTGTTTATAATTTTAAGTGCAATTTAAAAAAGTGTTCATATTAATTTAAGAGAACTGTATGTACCTTTTTTATTCTTGAACAATTCTTAAATATGCATTTAAGCCTTTGTTTTAATATTTTATGAACAAAAAGAATACAGGTGTACAGTATTGTTATGCCAATGGTTAGAATATGTTTTAGGTGACCCCTAGTGGACTATATGTCTATTCAGATATTATAATAACCATTATTTATCAAATTTAAAAAATGGTCCACATTTGCACAGAACGATATGTGAAGGAATCTGCATTTGATTTATAAAACTGTAATATAGCATCAAAGTGAGTGGTTGGAATCAAGTAATGAATCAGTTTGGGCTGTGTGGACATAAGCTCCCACCCATTAATCCCTTATTTACTGTACGTGTTATATGCATACAGCATCACACAGTTTACCTTTGAATACATTTATATAATGAATTATGAAACATGTGAGGGAATTTTCTTCCAAGCTGTCTCTTCGTTAATGCATTTTAAAATTTTTTTTTGTAGACAAGTTGTGCTGTTATCAGATTGTCTTTAAGAGATGTTCCACTGAAGCATGAGTTTAACACTCTTTAAGGTGAAAATTCATTTCTCCAATGTTGACTTAAAGCCAAGGTTCACAAATAACACAAACTCTCCTTCAAATAATGCAGACAAACTGTACAGATTGCAATTATGTATTTGATTTGTTCTAACTGTAATAAAACGTGTCATTTTTCATTATGAATATTTAATTTTTTTTTTATAATTGGCTAACATTTATTAATGTTACAGTGTCAACATTTTCATTAAATAATGTTAATCATTAAAGAGTTTTACTGGACACAGTGGCTATGAAAATACTAGCCAGCGTTTGGGGATGATGACGGTTTTTTCTAATTCTACTCGGAGCAAATTAGGTTATAGGAAGCCTCTCTGAAGGGATAACCGATAACTAAACATGCAAGGGAATAAACTTTATAAATAATTCCAAAAAAGTCAAGTAGCAAGCTCAGTTCTATAGTTAATTCATCATTATTTCACATAAAATCTCCCCATGTATTATAGGAGCCATATGTACATAAACAAATATAGGGCACCACCTTGGCATAGTGGTTAGCACTGTGGCCTCACACCTCCAAGTTTGAATCTTGCAATGACATGCAATGTAGTCCAATTGGCATTTCCAAATTGTGTGTGTTTGTGCCCTGTGATATATTGGCACCCCATCTAGGGTTTATTTCCATCTTTGCCCCGAATCCCCCTGGACTAGGCTCCAGACCTCCCACAGCCCTGTACAGGATAAGCAGTATAGTGAATGAGTGAGTGAAAGTAATAAAAAATTAACACATTTGTCCTTTGGAAACAAATGAATGACCCTGTCACACAACACAGTCCCTTTTTTGTTATTGTACTACCTGAGTACTATAAAAAGCTGTGTCCTGCAAAATCTCTCTTCACTTCTGTTATCAGTTACACAAGTAAATGACCTTCCCCATTCAGAAATTCATCAGATAAGGCTTAAACTACAGTAGAAGGGTTTATCATGACTGGGATCCCATGGGACCCAACAAAAGCGGACAGTTTTACTTGTAAAGCATGTAGTGACTCCTCTTTATTGATAATCCTCATCAGAGTAAATTTAAATTACATTTGGGAAACAGAACAAACTGAGTTCATTAGAAAATATTACAGCCATGTATTTTTTTTTAAAACTGAGAAGTGAATGGGATCTGGTAGTGGGTGGGAGTAAGAATACAAAACAGCCCTGCACACTCCTCTGGTTTAGCGGAAGCTTCAAAATATGCTTTATTTTTTTCTACAACCCACATGGTTTTAATTAAAAGAACTAACAGAACACAATGATCTTCCCAAGTTTGTGTCCTTTGTACTGTAGATAACAATCATTTTGAGGAAGAAGGTTGATACACAGATGGATTAACCACTAAATAATTAGATTTAATTGTCCAGCTGTAAAATAATGCCTGTATACTTCAATGGGGAACAAGAGAAAATCTTGGTCTTTGGTTAAGAGCTGCATCCTTGCCCAATCTGTCCTGGGCAGTTCATCTCTGCTCTACTATTTGCTTTGAGTTCAAGTCCACATACTTTAAGAAAGGTGCAAGAAAGTTTTACAGTCCAAAGTCTCAAAGTCTTCTGAGACTTCACCATAATTCCAAGTTTTTCATGTTTGAGAATCCAGGATTCTCTCTCAGCTTCCAGTAAGTTCCATTAGTGAGCCACACTTCTTTACCAGCTGCATCAACAGATTTCCTGCAAAAGACAGAGAGCACGTGCTCACCAACCAAAAATTGAAAAATCATTTAGGATATTCTGATTCTTACCTGAAGAAACGAGGGATATGCTGCTCTCCTCGCTTGGCCAAAATCTTCCTCCGTTCTCTCTGTTTTTCCTCCACCTCATCTTTCTTTTTGTCTACCTCCTCCACCCTGCCTTCCTCCAACATCCTGGCCACAGTAATGAAGTACAGCATATTTATTTACCACCTACATAAGCAGCACTACCATTTACTGTGCAGGGGTTTCTAGAGGAAGTAGGCAATAAGTACCAATACACATCCAGCTTTGCGCTTATAGACTCACCTTTGGTCTGGACGCAGACGTGTATCTGTTGGGGGCAGCAGAGGTTCAAGTTCAGGGATTAGCTCATTCATTTCCATTGCAAAGTTGGAGAATCCATAGTACAGCATGTAGTCTTTAGGCTGAGGGTCTGCAAGGTAAAACAGATACAGTGCTGTATGTATCCTGAGCAGATAGAAAGCATCAAAATGAGTGCAAGGGTTAATTACTCTGAGGAATTGATCTTTCAGGTAGAAAAAAAGCTCAATTTGAAGATATATGCCACATGTATTCATTGTGATTCATTGACTTGATATCATGGTCTCTATCTAAGCATGCATCTTGTGGCTATGATGTTAAGATAATTCTGAGGTAGCTTTGAGATAACCAATCACTACCACACTTCTGCAGTTCAGACGACAGTTTCACAAATTTACTCAGTGGTATTGTTATCAATTACATGTAAACATCAAGATTACAATAGTTTCTTCAGTTCTTTTACCATCTAAAATTCAGTTTACTTTTCATTCTAATTCAGTTTGCTTTTGATTTTGAAAATATATTTTATTTTTCATACTCCGTCTAGCTAAAACAAAAAGTTGCCATTTAAAAAAAAGGTCAAATTATTGGCCTATATCAAGCAAAAGAACAAAAGGTTCACAAAGGATATTTAAAATTACTGGAATTGGGTTAAGAAGTATCCAAAGCTAGGATAGTGCTGATCCGTCAACTTTGTGGGATAATGTGGTCAGAAAAAAATCATGAATGGAGATCATTTATTCACCTGGTGAAGTTGAAACCATCAGTAGAAACCACAGCTATGTGTAATATTGAAAGTAAGAGCATTTCCACAGACACAGTGTGATGAAACCTCACAGGACTGGGACTAAACAGCTATGTGAAGCTACAGTGGTGTGAAAAAGTGTTTGCCCCTTAATGATTTCTCTTTTTTTTTTTTTTTTTTTTGCATGTTTGTCACACTGTAATGTTTCAGAACACCAAACAAGTTTAAATATTAGTCAAAGTAAACATCATGCAGTTTTTAAATGAAGTTCTTTTTAAAATTATTATTAAGGAAAAATCCAAAACTACATAGCCCTGTGTGAAGAAGTGTTTGCCCGCCCACTTTAGGGAAAATACTCTGTGGACCAACGAGACAAAAGTTGAACTTTTTGGAAGTGTGTGTCCCATTATGTGTGGCGTAAAAGTAATATGCCAACAGTAAAATATGATAGTGGTAGTGTGATGGTCTGGGGTTGTTTTGCTGCTTTAGGACCTGGAAGACTTGCTGTGATAAATGGAACCATGAATTCAGCTGTGTACCAAAATATCCTGAAAGAGAATATCCGGCCATCTTTTTGTGACCTCAAGCTGAAGCGAACTTGGGTTCTGCAGCAGGACAACGAGCAGGACAACGAGCAAGTCACACTAATAAAATATATGCTAATGTGTGTCATTCTTTTTTTTTTTTTGGCCAGGCAGTAAACTCACTCATCTTCTATACCGCTTTATCCTATATTCAGGGTTGCGGGGACCTGGAGCCTATCACAGGAGGCTTAGGGCACGAGGCAGGGTACACTCTGGACAGGGTGCCAATCTATCGCAGGGCACACACGCACACACACACTCATACACCCATTCACACACTACGGGCAATTTGGGAACGCCAAATAGCCAGGCAGTATAAGTTTTAGCTAAATTATACATAGTATATTATCCAGACCTATAAACTGTGAATTTTTCATAATCTTTTAAAAACATTTTAAATTATTCATTCATTCATCTTCTATACCGCTTTATCCTGTATTCAGGGTCGCGGGGGGCCTGGAGCCTATCCCAGG
>JAQMYL010000002.1:12629669-12646184 GCA_030014365.1 Clarias pachynema | reverse complement strand
TTGGACGCCTTCAGCATTCCTTTACAATGTAGAAAGAAATAAAAATCAGGAACCATCATGGAGTTAGAAAGTGACCCTAAACTTTTGAACGGTAGTGTATATACAGTACAGTAGAGTGTTTTGGTGCTGTGTTGGATGCTGTTGTCTGCTCACTCTCACATGTTCAATCAGGTTTGTTGATGTTTGAGTGTCTAGCTGCTTGTATGTTTATGTCTTAGGATGCCTCGTGCTGGTGATACCTTCTGGCTATCCCTTGTAATTATGTTCCAAATACATTTCTTTAAATATTGTACAAACCTTTGAAATGTTCTCAGTCATAAGACCATTTTGTGTGTCTATATGAGACAATTACTTTTTGTTTTGTTGCATTTAATGTGTCCCTTGTTTTTATCCAGTCTCCTGTCTTGCCTTTTCCTCCAAAACCTCCAAAACCAAAAGACTTTCTTTTCCCATTTTGCCTAGCATTTTTTTCTCTTCCTTGCTTATTCCAGTCAGGTGAGAGTGAATTTCTGTTGTGAATGATATCTGTCTTTTTTCCTGGTGAGTGAGGATGTTAATTTTTTTTTTTTTTACCCAGACTGCAGGTGAATATTCTCAGAAGAGAGATAATGTGTCACCTCTGCTATCAGCACCAAACCTGTCTGAATGCAACTGCCTGTGGCGCAGAATAGAGAAAAGAAATTCCCAATAGTGAACGTAATAGATACTGTAACCCTTGAAATAATCACTACTGTCTAATAGGCATATTTAATTAACTTTGCAAGGAAATTAATAAGCATGCTAAATAAAGGAAAAAAAGATTTTTGATTACAATTGCAAGTCTTTTGGGATCCTTTTCTCTTTCTAAAAGCACTAGAAGAAAAAAAAAATCTGTTTCCTGCTTTGCCCCATGTAAAAAAAAAAAAGAAAAAGAAAGATTTTTTTTTTTTTGGTCATTATGGTTGTTGAATTTGTGCTTTGTCACTTAATGTGCTAATGACATAATTGATATTTAAATTTCTTTTAAAAGATCTGAATTTATTTTGCATACCTTTTTACAAATTATTTTATATTTACAGTTATATTTGGATTTAAGTTTGGAGTTTGGATTTCGTTCTTTAATTAATAGTGGCACATTTAGCTGTTAGCTGTTAGCTGTTAGCCCTGTTGCCTCGCACCTCCAGGGTTCGAATCTCATCTCCAGTTTGTGTGCATAGTGCTTGCATGTTTGCAAGTCTTGGTGGGTTTCCTTGGGGCACTATGCTTTCCTTCTATAGTCCGAAGACATGCATGCAAAATGCAGTGACATGCAATATATCCAAATTGCCAATAGAGTATTATTGGGAGGAAGAGCATGTACAGTATGCTTGTGCCCTGCAATGGTTAGGCACCCCACCCTGGATGTACATTGCATTGTGCTCTGAGTTCTGTTGGATAGGCAATTGGTCCCCCATCACCCTACATGGGATAAGCAGTGTACAAAAGGCGCGGATTAATATTTAATTGGTCTTTAATTAGTGGACTATGTGTGAGTGGAGAACTGTGTATAGGAATTTTCATGTTTGATAACATACAGTACGTCTGCTCAAGTTTATGAGTGAAATTATGAGTGCAGTTAGGGAACTGCCAATAAAATATATTCATATTGAATTAATTGTCTATGCTTTTTGTCCTGGTTTACAATATTTTTACATTATTGCATTAAAATATTCCAGCTTTCATTGGTGAACAGAATGATGGAATTGCATTCGTCAAAAAAAATGGACAAATGATATTGCTTTGAAACTGGTTCATTATAAGGAACCTTACGAGACAGCTGTCTTTTGCTGTCTTGCTAATGGGAAAACCTTTGAGTCATATTCAGTGTTGGGGCTTTTTGTTGGACACTAAAGTTCAAAAGATATGTCAGAAGCAGCAGCAGTTAATCACATTCAGACTTGGGCTATGTGGGCGATTAATTTTCTGGGCAGATCATTCAGGTTATTAAAATTATCTGAATGCAGCTCAGGCTCCTGGGGTTCCCAGGATTCAATTGCATCTAGTTCTTTTAAAACAAGCAATGGCCCTTAAGCTCTCTTATATGCAAGAGCTCACAGATGTCCTTGATTGGCTAGTGTTGCTGTGATTGGTAGAGGAAAGAGATTATTTTCCTTTTTTTTTTTTTTTTTTCAATTTTGCTCTTGTGGACTCACCAGGACATCACCAGGACTTGAACTTGCAATCTTTGGATGATAGGGTAAATGCTTTTCTGTTGTACTTGGGAGCCCTAATCATGCTTTTAATTAACTACTTTTATTTTTACAATAGTGTAATATAATAAGTGTAGTTTATAATTTTGTCCATCAGTTAAGCAGTGATTCAGATTAAGATGGGGTCTACACTGATGTCCTCTTTGTGAAAATAAAACATTCTGCTGAAACTAAAGGCATGATCAAATTCTAAAATAATTAAAAAAAAATATTTTTGAGTCAGTATGGTGATACCCCACACATAAAACAATCACAATACATCACAGAATAAAAATTCCAATCAAAGATCCCCATCTATATATACTGTATATACTGTATAAAACAAAAATTCTGTCACAGGCATTCCTCATTGACTGTAACATTAGGCAGTGTTGTCTATGGTGAAAACAGGTACGGCAGGCTAAGCTCATAGCTACTAAAACCCCTGATCAGACCGTAGCGCGTCTTCAGTGACAGCATGTGCAAGAAATAGTTGTAACAGGCTGCCGTAACATTGGAGCTGCGTGAGGAACGACAGTGAGTTAACCTGACTCTCCATTCGCAGGTAAAGGTAGAATGCAGGTGTCAGTATATGCGGATGGAGCCGCTGGGAACCTCTAGTCTCTAAGATTTACTGCCCATAATAAGGCTGTGTTTACATCCTCAAAATGAAAATTTAACATGACATATTGTTATCACACTCTTATAAAACTCTTTCTCCGTATCATGCAAGACAAATGGCTAAAGTCCAGGGCTGTAGGTAATTGCATTCAGGTATTTGCAGCTTGAGTGAAATGCAATTTTGGTATTAAAATGCTTCACTCAACTCCAAATGCAGCAAATTGAAAAATATTGTTTGTTATGTCATTGAACACATTATAATTATGACTAGTTTAAGGCTTTTTTCCCTATTAAATTCAACAAATTGACTTATGAATCGCATGTGATATCAGGTTCTGTATCAGGGACTTAGTTCAGTCAGATGTCTGATTTGTCTGCTGGCCCATGTGGAAGCCACCATATCTGCCTAATACAATCCTTGACCCTACAAAATGTAACCACGCTAGTAAGTAAAGAAATCTTGTGTTCGTATTCACAGAACAAATTGTACTGGCACCACTGACACTAGTTGAGTCAGAGCTAGTCTATATAAGAAATACATTTGAACTCATAAGACTTATCCATTTAAGCAGCACTGACTGCTATGAAGTTTAACAACAGGCTCAATCCATGTTGTGATAGTTACATTAATATAAAATCCCAGTAAGAATACTAGGGCCAGTTTAAAGTGAAACAGGTATTTATTTGAAGTATTTGAGATTTTTACTTGTTCTTTGTCTTGCCTGCATGAAGTTTGCACTGGGCTTGAATTATCAAAGGGGCTGCATTCCAAACAAAGTTGAGAAAATGTCCTAGAGGTGAAAGGGGATAATTATACAGAGAAGAAGTGTGGAGGCAGTGTGAGTATAAACCTCCAGTATAGGTGCTTGGGCAGGAGGAAGATAAGGAAGCAAACATCTATTCTTATCTCATGTATCTCATAACAAGAAACTTACTGTGAACTAATAAATATACTTAAAGCAACGTAGATTTAACTAATGTGACTTTCGGCAATCACAATCCACAGGTGGAAAAGCCTGAATCTTTTCTATTAATTGCTTAGCATGCCAGTGAGGTTAATTTGTTTTGGTTAGCCGATAGGGTCAAACGCTTTAAAAACACACATTACAAGACGACCACAAGATTGGATTACATTATTTAAATAAATACAGGGCAATTTATCATTGTCATGTTAAAGGAGCTGCACTCCCTCCTCCTTATTCTCATTCCCTTGATTCCCTCTGGCTTCATGCCCCTCTGGCCAACAACAGGAAATGGTAATCTTGATTGCATTAACCTCTGTTAAAGCATGCTGACCTGTATTCTCTGCCTGGCTACAGATAATTTTCCCTGAGACTCATTTATCATTTGCCAGCATGTGCATGTTTGATTCTTAACTCCATGCTATGCATATTACTGAGTGACACATCAAGGTAATAGATGCAGCAACATGGTAATTCTGACTTTGTTTTGGAGTGTAAGACAGCAGTCTGAACTTAGTGTGTGAATATTTCATTTTGTCAGTTATATCTTTGCTATGCTTTAAGAAACATCAGGCCTAACTGATTAAAGCTATGAAGTAATGACATTATCCATTATACATAACCTTGTACTATGAGGGTCATTCAAGTCAGACTGGGATTTGTGTTGAAATTTCTCATGAATGAAGGCGTGATTAACATTTACAACATTTAAAGAAGACTGTGTGTCTGTAAATGATGATCCCAGCAATCATTTTCATGTACATTTAGTGGAAGAAAATTGACAGATAACTTGTCATCAAATTCCCCAGTGTGACTTGAACTCCTCTTATACATAAACCTGAGTTTTGTCACTGCAGTTTATTCTTTTTTCAGAGCTCTCGGTTATATTGTTGCAGCTTATTAACAAACAAGTTTAATGTTTTAAATTGACTTTAACATGTGTTAATTACTTATAAGAAAATGCTTTGGAAAATACATGCATTTTTGAAGCCAATGTTCTTTTTAGTTTCAGATTTTGAAGTTTTGCAAAACTTTGTCAGTGTGAAGTTGAAGAAATATACTAGATTCTGATATTTGCTTCTTTTGGAATGAGTTGAGATGTGTGCGACTGCTTTGGTAAAGAACGCTTAAAAATGTGTTTCATCTCTTCTTTCCTGGGGTTTGAATTCCCAGATCAGATATTTTACTTGGCAATGTAAAGTTTATCCACAGAACTGTAGCTATCTGTCTTGGTTATATGTACTTCTGATAATTAAGAAGAAGAAGAAAAAGAAGAAGATGAGGACATAATTTGTCACATATACTTTACATCAGAGATCATTCATTCATTCATTTATTCATTCATCTATGTCAGAATGCAGGCTCATCCATTAAATGCTCTGGCTTGACCCGGAGCCTTAACTCAGAGATTAAAATTATACGTATTTTCACACACAAAGACACACACACACACACACAGATAAATAGATAATTTTTTCCCATTATCCTGCAAGTTATTAGCATTTAATAACATTATGTTTAAAACACTACAAATACAGTATACCAAGTTGTATGAGTTGCCCATAGTTTTTTGGGTGCAAGTGGAGCACCACCAACTGTTGCGTGCAGCTATTACTATTTACTTCTAAAATGTAGCATACTAGTTCATTTGATGGTTTCTCAAAGATATGCTTATGTTATAAATAAACACAATATTATAACTTCTAAGATAAGGTTAAAACATATATTGATTCAATTAAAGCAAAAAAAAAAATAATTGGCTATGATGACAAAAGTGGTAAAATGTAAATTTCTCGATGTAGGAAGCCCACTGGATTCCAGGAACTAGAAATTATTTTTCATTCTAAAATATTACCTACAAGTTGGGTAAATAAAGCTTAATATAAACAAATATAGTCACAATTTTTTTTTCAATTATTTAAAGTAAATGTAATGTAGTGTTTAATCTTATTTTAATGGTTGAAATCCATGCTTGTTGTATATGTAGTGCTATTTTAAATCTGCTCAACAAAAGTTAACAACAAATATTTGGTCAATATGTGAAAAAGATTTTCTTTTGTCTTCAGCTAATTAGCCAATACAAACAACTTTAATCAAAACAAATTTAATCTAAGCGAATGTATTACAAGAAGAGGTCACAGTACAGCACTAGTCCAAGTATTGACTTCTGGTGTAATACCGAGATAATATAAAATATAAAATATAAGATAGAGTTGTAAAAGAGCTCTATACTGTAACTTCATATGAGTTTTACATGAATTGTCCTTGATTTGGAGCAAAAGTGTTCTAAATTAATTTTGCCATAATTTATAATAATCTAAAATAAATGCCTAATGAATAAATTTGCACCCTAATTATAGGCGGTATACACCCTATATATTTAATATAAGTCATCCTGACTTTTTTTTTGTTGTACAAATTGGTCAAGCAATTTGTGGGAAAGCAATGAATATATGAATTATCAGACATCTGTATTTGTTCAGTGGTAATACACCGCAGAGAGAGCAGATACAGTTTTTTGTTCTTTGACTTCCACTAAGATTTGAATTCACAGTTTCCTTGTAATTTTCACATTTGTTCTGCATACTGTATATCAATATAGTGTAGACATACAATTGTGATGTTAACTTGAAAAAAGTGCTACAAATTGAGGCTCCAAGTAATTCAACAATTCAAAACCCCTATGAGATCACTTCCTTTTCCTATTGGAATATAGGGCCTCACTGTTGTCCTAATGTACTGTAATATGTACTATACTGTACATTGCACCTGTCTTCAAAAGTGTGGAGGTTATGTTGTTTCACCTGACAGTTTTCCCTGCTACCCCTGACTATCTGACTTGACTTAAGTAAATGTTGGCTTGAGCGGAAGGAGGTCTGAGGGAGGGTGAGGAATGTGATGTAGACTTTCCTGACAAAGAGATATTCAATCTGCTCTGCTGGGCTGTAGCCAATTCTTCCTAGCTTGTTTTGCTTCTCCTGATGAAAGGGTAACCAAAGAAGCTGGCAAGAACTTTCTTTTACTCACCTCCTGCTTGTGCCCAGGAACTAGCAAAAAGACATGTTTTTGTAGAGATGTCTTTTAACCTCCTTGTTTCCTGCAATTGGCTTAGTTTTCATTTAGCAATTCCTACTTTGGGAGTAATCAATCGACAACAGTCCATGAATCCAACATTGATGCCCCCCTCATTTAATCTACTTTCACTTTGACATAATAAATCTTATAGGGAATATATTTTATAGAAAAAGAAACAATTCTTTAAATCCAAAGCATGTGCAGTTTTTTTATTATGTGTTAAACTACACATGGGCAAAATTGTTGGTACTCTTCCGTTAAAGAAAAAAAAACCCACAATGGTCACTGAAATAACTTGAAACTGAAAATCGCACCATCATCGCAGTTTGAGGCAAAGTGTACTTAAAGGAAGATGACAGAGGAGGACTGTTGAAAGGAAATCATAAAAAAGCGAGACTGATATTTGCCAAAATGCATATTGACAAGCCACAGAGTTCATGGGAGAATGTCCTTTGGACAGTTGAGACAACTTTTTGGCAAGTCACATCAGCTTTATGTTCACAGACGCAAAAATTAAGCATACAAAGAAAAGAACACTGTACCTACCGTGAAACACGGAGGAGGCTCGGTTATGTTCTGGGCTGTTTTGCTGCATCTGGCACAGGGTGTCTTGAATCTGTGCAGGGTACAATGAAATCTCAAGACTATCAAGGCATTCTGGAGCGAAATCTGATGCCCAGTGTCTGAAAGCTTGGTCTCAGTTGCAGGTCATGGTTCCTCCAACAATATAATGACCCAAAATACATAAAATGACCACTGTAAAAACACCCAGGAATGGTTAATAACAAATCATTGGACTATTTTGAAGCGACATTCTATGAGCCCTGATCTAAATCTTATTGAGCATCTGCGAAACGCACTGAAGCATGCAGTCTGGAGAAGGCACCATTAAAACCTGCTGGAGCAGTTTGCTCATGAAGAGTAGGCCACAATACCTGCAAACAGGTGCAGAATTCTCATTGAGAGTTACAGACGCCCCCTCTGCCCTCTGGAGCTGTCTGACTCGTCCTGGTGTCCTGCTTCTGGTTGGAGATATTGTCGCATGGATGCCCCGTGTGGTCTGCCTGGGATGCGTGTGGTGACGGTTCCACTTTTCCACAAAGACGGCCCTGTCCTCGGCTGATGCAGACAGCTGTTCTACGAGGACTTGTGACTTCAGTCGCTCAATAGTTCAGGACTGGATTTTCCTGATCTACCTGAGCCTCCAATAACGAACTGGACTCAATTTTAACGTAAACACATGTCCTGTTATACTGAACTTCCAGTCTCACACAGTATGATACAGATCAATCCCTGCTATCCATTTCATCCAAATGATGATGGGTTCCCTGTTGAGTCTGGTTTCTCTCAAGGTTTCTTCCTTTTACCATCTCAGGGAGTTTTTCCTTGCCACTGTTGCCATCGTCCTCGGCTTGCTCATCAGGGACAGTCTTATCATTTTGATTCATACACGTTCACATCTCATACAAATTTATATAATTCTTTTGATTGTGTAAAGATGCTTTGTGACAATGTCAATTGTTAAAAGCGCTATACAAAAAAAATTTCAATTGATTTGAATTGAATTAATTGCAGTGATTGCCTCAAAAGGTTATGCAACAAAATGCTAAGTTAAGGGTACCATCATTTTTGTCCAGGCCAACTTTATTAGTTTGTTTTCTTAAAATGATTCTGATGAACCACAATCAAAAGCAATGTCTCATTTTCATTAGTTAATTTTCAGTGAATCTTAGTTCATTATTACTTTTGTCAGTTTTAAGTTAGTTCAGTGACCATTGCAAGTTTTTCTTTCTTTAACGGAAGGGTACCAACAGTTCTGTCTATTTGAGGTTCATAAATCTATATTTACCTGTGATGATACAAATACAAGGTAAATATATTATATGTAACATGTGCTCTTACTGTACATCTAATATCTTAACCTGGTAATTGAAATCAACAGGCCATCACAGGTAACTATAGATTTATGAACTTCAATTCCCGGCCAGGTTTGATTCCTGTTTCTGTGTACATGGAGTTTGCATGTTCTTCCCATGCTTGGTGGGTTTCCTCCGGGTACTCCAGTTTCCTCCCACAGTCCAAAGACATGCAGATTAGGCTAATTGCTCATAGTGTGTGAATGAGTTTGTGTATGTGTGTGCCCTGTGATGGACTGGCACCCCGGTCAGGGTGTACCCCCCCCCCCCCTCGTGCCCTAAGCCTCCTGCGACAGCCCCCCGAGGTATATAGGATAAAGCGATATAGATGATGAGTGAGTGAGAATACTACTATGAGTGGCCGTTGTTCCCTGGACACTATTCTTTTTTTTTCGCACCATATCAACATGAATTAGTGATTCTGAGCTGTCCTTTGTAGCTTTGATTAAAGTAACCATACCTACTATCAGTCTGAAATCAAGTTCATTGAGCAACAAAAGAGATGGCAAGCCTGGCTTCAGAATGTGAAAGTCCTGACATATTTGTTCCATGCATTAACTAAACCAGCTTATCCCAATTAGCACAACTCTTCAGCCAGATAAAGTAGAACTAGTAAGTGAAATTGACAGCTTGTGCTGGTTTAGTTAGTGATAATTTTACTTCCTGAAGCTTGGGTTGCCACCTCTGAGCACCACTACACCTTCTGGCCTAACTCTCCTCTTGCGAGGAGAGCAGTTTTATTAAAATACTTGGTGACTGAAGTGCCCGATTTAATGTGAGCAACAAAATTGTGTTTGTGTTGCCTGTGAGCACCATGCAACTAAATTGCCCTTCACATTTTTTTCTGCATATTAGCTTAGCACCTGCACTGTCCGTGTGCAGCATATGTTGGTTGTGTGTGTAGCACCTCGTCAGGTTAAATTACCAAAGAAAGAAAGCACTTCAAGTGTCAACAACTGACATGCAGCTCAGGCTTACTTTCTAATCACCAGTCACACTGGCTAAAATGCACACATGGGTATGATGCGGCTGCCAAATTTCTGTAGTCCTTGCACTATGAGTTTCTTTTTTCACAGCAGCTGTTTTGCCGTGTTTAGACTTAACGTTTTATAGATTGGTCTAAGTTAATTGCAAAGCACATATAAAAAAAATGTCAGACTCAAATTAATGATATTTATCCCATAATCAAGTAGGTTGATTGCAAGCAACTAATACCAACTAAACTTTTAAAATTTTCAACCATTTAATCAGCAGTAATTTGTAGTCAACTGAAAAACTGTTAAAACAATATGAGACTATTACCAGCTTTGGGAGGCAGGTTACCTGTATATCTAACTATAATCAAAAGCATTTATGCAGACAGGTTAAAAAAGGACTGATGTATATAATGTTGGTATACAAAGAAGTAAAAAGTGAATGATACATGTGGTATGAACATTTGTGTGCACATGCACAAAAATAGAGGATATTTGTGGAAAAAATAAGGGTATTATTTAGTTTGATCTGTGACTTGGAGTTAACAGGCAAGTAGAGCTACTGTAGCTAAACAAGAAAGTTGGTTGATTGCTCCCAGCCTCCTCTGGTGATTGCCTAGATGAGTGATCACATTTCCTCCTGTAGGATGAGTTTGCCTAGAACTCTTTGAGCTGTTTAACTTTCCAGCTTATAACTTTTCAGTAAATACTACTGGGCTACCAGCCACATCTTGTTATCCAGAACCAAATTTCCTTTCAGCCCATGACCTCATCACTTGATTCTCAGTAATGTTCATATCCCCATACACAATCAGCTGATTACTAATGAAAGTCATCTATTTGCCTGCACTTATTCCAAGTCTTTGTTATCTGAATATTTGCATTAGTGTTTTAACTACAGCTTGCTTCACATTTTGTGATTTATTATTGCCTACTTGCCAATCAACTGGTCATTTTTATGTGTTTGTGCTTTTCATTTTTTTTTTTTAAGTAAATTGCATTTTTTTGTTGATACACTACATTGGATTCAATAAAACCAGAAACTCTGTGTTTGTGTCTGTATGTTTCATGATGATGATGACATACAACTTAATTTTACTCATTTATTCCATGTCCAAAATTCAACACCCAGCATGTTTAGTCCTTATCCTTTCCCAGTATCTTTACCCTTTCATAAAACTCAGAAAGCTGAATGTTTCTTTTCTTAAAGGGTACTGGAACCTAAATGGTATATATCCATCCATCCAGGAACATCTGTAGTCCAACTTGGGACTATTGAGACCAGTGGTGACCACTATATTTATTCCCATTAGTATGACCATGGTTGGACCTCCGGTCAACATTCACACACATTCGCACACTATGGGGAATTTGGGAACACCAATTACCTTAATCTGCATGTCTTCTGACTATGAGAGGAAACCAGAGAACCCAGATTAAACCCACCAAGCACGGGAAGAATATGAAAACTTCACGCACACAGACACCTGAGATGGTAATTGAACTTGGACCCTGAAGATGCAAGGTGACAGTGCTAACCACTAAGCCAAATCCCACCTTAGGGTTTGTGTGTCTTATTTTCTCTATAAGACAGTTACAGTATACTGAAAATTGATTTTGTGGAATATTTTATAGTATAATACTGTTTTACAGTTCACAGATAACTATGCAAGAACTTTGCAGGAGCTAATCAGGAACAAAGTAATTCTTTATTTATGCTCGTTTCTATTAACTACTAATAACTAATAGTTAATTACTCAGTAAGTAAGTTAGGAAGTCATTATTGCCAATGCAGTAATTAATTGCATCTTAAGCATTACAGTGACATAAAATCAAGCAGTGTTAAATATGGTAGGCTGTGAGCACATAATTGTGTGCAGGTCAGAGACAGAAATTAAGTGGGCACCTCCAGGGAAGATGAGAGACTTAATTTGATATGGCCCTGTTTGTATGCTGTGCTGAATTCTGGTTAATATAGTTAGATGTCTCTGATTTCGGTGCAGTGCTGACTTTTAACAGTCATTTCCTCTGCAGAACTACTACACCGAAAAAGTATAACCTTGAGCTTAAAATAATTGTGGTAATGATTCACACTAAATATTATTAATGTGTACCAACATAATTCCTTAAATCTAGCTAAAGCCATTTCTTTTTTTTAAGTTCATACAAATAATTTAAAGAAAGTAGGTGCATTTAATTATTTTTCACCTAATAATAACTCTACTTATTCTCATTCTACTCTCACTCAGATAGCGCTTTTCTTCTGGACGAGATGCTAGTCCATCACATGGCGCACAAGCACACACAGTCACTCACGCTGGAATTTAGAAATGCCAATTAGCCTAATCTGCATGTTTTAGGACTGTGGGAGGAAATTGGAGTACCCAAAGAAACCCACCAAGCACAAGGAGAACATGCAAACTCCATGCCCACTGGAATCAAACCCTCAATCCTGGATGTATGAGGCCACGATTCTAGCCCCTATGCCACTGTGGCACTCTGTACCACATAATGGTGTATTTATATGTATATTTATACTCCGTTATGATACAGTATATTTGTTATTATTAGACCATGCTAACGGCGAGTTAAGCAACAGTTCTTTTCATCCAATGATGTGGATAACACTAAATATAGTATTGATGAAATATCAATATTATATTAAACTTTACCAGCCAACAGTTAAAATACATCAATAACTACCAGAAATGCTCAGTAAAAAAAAAAGAAAATGGAGTGTGGAACATGAAAATACATGTTTAGCAACGTCCATTCCGTTAAGCAAGAGAGCTAACCAGTATAAACCAGCTTCTCTGGCTCTGCCCACATCCTGAACAATCTACAAATAACTAGGTTAGGGAAAATGGAAATTTTTATGTTTTGTTTTTTTACCACCATCTTATTTTAATGAAAAATATATGTTTAATGAAAATCAGAAATTAAAAGAGCTGCATCAATAAAGAAGTATTTTTAAGTCACTTAAAAGACTTAATTTATGTTGAATGAACAACAGCAATTTTATACTTTTTCATTAACTTTGTCAATTTCATAATAACTAGAGGTTAATTAGATCTAGTATCTACCTAATATACAGTATCTACCTAATATACCTGAAGCACATGATTGTTGCATGCATTTTTTTTCATATTACAGTACAGTATCTTTCATGTATATAGTTTATGCTCTTTGGTGAGTTCACATAAAGAGTGGCCTGAACCAATCTGCTTACTCAAATGGCCATCTATGGTCTGCATATATCCCTGATAGTTTGTATTTGTAACTTTGTATTTCTATCTGCTGAGATATGGAAGACTGACAGTTCTACTCCCCACATCCAAACAGCTGCTAAGATTCACCCTCACCCTGCACGGCCACAAACTTCCCACCATCCAATCGATACGCTCCCCTAAGCAATTTCCTATTTCAAAATTACCTGACTGTACAAAGTAGTATATTTTTCTATAATAACCATAAATTCTATAATTATAATGATCATTTCTCTATCAGTCATCATCATCTATCACTATGCATCTCACTTGTATGCACACACTTGGACTTATATATTTTGCCAATAGGCCTGCAGAGTATTGTGAGTTGCCTCAGCTCTTTCATTTGGATTATGCTGTTTGCATCTGTTACCCATAACATTCATTATTAATTCCATAACATACACACATCCATACTATCCACATTCAAATTCAGAATATCCCACACAAATAACATGCACACCATAACTCGCTTTTGTGGCGCAATAGTCTATATAATCTATGCAGAAACATTTGAAAAAAGGCCCAGTGGGTGGCAGTTCTGAAGGTCAAAACATATTATTGATATGAGAGGGCATGGGAGAACAGATTTGAGCAGAAAGACTATACAAACGTATATAACTATCCCTTACAGCCATGGTGAGCAAAAAAGAGTACACAATATGACACACCCAGAAGCTTTTGAGCTGAAGCCGAAGACAACATTACATTCAACTTCTGTAACCTAAAAACAGGAATCTGTGTCTACAGTGGTCACAGGCTCACTGAAACTGCATAGTATAACACTAAAAAAAAAATAAAAAATTCATTAAGATTGATGTGAACATGCTTTGTTCTATATTTGCATGATTTTATGCATTTGTGGCCACATAGTTGGAAGATTTCATGAAAGTCCAGATGTTCGTAATAATGTTTTTGACAAGCGTACATATGTATACTGTATCTACCACACACCGATAAACTATACACATGTAGCATATTTACACATTGCATGAACATAGACATTCTGTGAAGTAGTAAAATATTACAACGATTACAATGATTTGTAATTTTCTTGTTAAGTGGCTATTCTAAATGCAATAGGTGGTAGAATATTACAGTCAAGAGCTACCTATGTTTTATTCTTTCAGTTGGCCTGATAGCAAGTGCTGAAGGCTGGTGTGTTGAGCTTTTGATGAATGAAAATGATTCTGCCAACTTAATTACACTGTAACCTCTCAATAAAAGCAGGGCTTTTACACTACATAACTGGTAAATAATTGGGCATTGATTGATGGTTCTTTGGGTCTAGCTGCTGAAGGTTGGATAAATAATTGTTTTGCCTTTGGCCTCTGCTGTGTCTAATTTATGGATTGAACCCCTTTTTGCCTGCCCAATGGACTGTGCATAGGACATGAGACTTTAACTTTAAATTAACATTTCCTCTGCAGCAGAGGTAAGTTTTGGTCTTGCTTTCCTGGGATGATATTCATGAGAGCCAGGTTCATTATGGTGCTTGACGGATTTTGCAAATGCACTTGACAATACCATTTTGCACAGACTATTCCAGAAAAGTTGTGTCTTGAAATAACTGACAAATAACAACTGACTGTTATTGTTGTTGTTGTTGTTGTTACTTAATTACCTAATGACATATGTGTTACGTCATAGTTTTGGGAGGAAAAAATATATAAAAGATTCTAGAATTTGGAAAATAAATCCAAACACTTGTGTCCAAACTTTTGACAAAATGCTTATATATTCTATATCATTACATGTAAAGCAAAATATTTCAAGACTTTTTGTTGGTATTTTGATGATTGATGGCTTACAATTCACAAAAACCCAGTATCTTAAAATATAAATATAGTGTATCTCTTGGTTTAGTTTAGTACACGCAACCACAATCATGGGTAAGATTTCTGTCTTGACAGATCATTGTCACCCCACTGACACCTTATTTCAGAACTTAGCAGGTTTGCCAGTAAACCTGGCCTTTCTGTTCTGGCATTACCAGTGGTTTGCACCTTATTTTGAAGTCTTTTTATTTATATTCATAATTCTCTCTCTTGACTGTATAGCTTTGATAATGGCAGACTAAATCTTATGTACAGGTGCATCTCGATAAATTAGAATATCATTGAAAAGTTGATTTAAATCATTAATTCAATTAAAAAAGTGAAATTCAAATCTTATATAGATTCATTACACACAGACTGTCATAGTTCAAGTGTTTATTTCTTTTAATTTTGATGATTATGGTTCACAGCTAATTCAGAAAACCCAAAATTCAGTATCTCAGAAAAATAGAATACTATGAAAAAATTCAATATTGGACACTCATGGTATCACAATCTAATCAGCTAATTAACTCAAAACACCTCAAATTCAAATTCAAATTTTATTTGTCACATACACAGTCATACACAGTAGATATGCAGTGAAATGCTTACATGACCGCCAGTGACCTTAAAAGTAAAACCTTATTTATAAGAAATAAATATGAATAAAAAAGAAATACAATAGAAAATAAAATTTAGCTAGGTAAAAATTAAGTAAAAATATTTCTGTACAAATAACAATAAAAATATTCTGTTCAATAGAAAAATATAGAAATTATGGAAATTTTGTGTAAATAAAGAAAAATGACTGGGGGGGTGTGCAAATATACATGAAAGTGACTTACTATTAAAGTGACTTGTGTGCATGATCCAAGAATGAAACATAAATCTGAAGTGTGCATGAATGTGTCAATAAGTGTCCATGAATGTCCAGGATGAGTGCGAGAGCCAATGTCATGATTGCAGGTACTTTTGAAAATGGTATAAGTCCTGTGTGGTGTTGTGGTTGAGAGACCTTATCGCCTGCGGGAAGAAGTTCCTCTCTCTGTGTTGGCCTTCAGGGAGCGGAATTTAATTTCTAAAAACTTAATATTGTCATGATTCCTGGGCAAGGAGGCGGACACAAATGCAGGTTTAGCAACCGAGTCTTTATTTTCGCCAATATGGCGTGAAACAAAAAGAGCCATGAGTAAATAAATAATAAGAACGGAAGTCCCCAAGCTGGGTCTGCAGGCAGGTGTGTGTGCCTGGAGCCGAACTGAACAAAAAACAGTCTTAACTAAAAAGGTTGAGAACCTCCTAACGTTGACCTAAAGCTTGGTCTTGATAACTGAAAACGTCCCGGCTCTGTAGACACAGCTCAGCCCTGGAGAAATAGCAAACTGGATATTATACTATGAACAAACAACTCTTAGTAACACTACGGTGGACAGACAGGGGGCTACGGGTTCGGCTGACTTAAATAGAGGAAACACGGGGTAGACACAGGTGTTACTAATTTAGTGACTAAGTGAAACGCATAAACACAGAGACACAACAGAGGGAGACAAAAGCCCTATTCGGACGGGACTAGTTTTCCAAACAACGTTTGAGTTTTAATTTTTTTCAGACGACGTCTGTCATTTCATGTATGCATTCGGACGGGACTAACATCTCCGTGTTTATTACAGAGGT
>JAQMYL010000002.1:12613312-12624914 GCA_030014365.1 Clarias pachynema | reverse complement strand
CACACACACACACACTCACACACACACACACACACACACACACACACACACACACACACACACACACACACACAGAATGAAGTAGAGAATGAGAGAAAGTGTGAAAATGAATGCCGAAGTGCACATCTGTCACAGCTGTCAGTGTGAGCCCAGAGTGGGTGATGTGACCTCTAGTCAAGGGTAAAAACTTCCCAGTGTTTTTCATGGAGCATGTGGAGGAGGGTTAGAGGGGCTCAGATATTTGGTCCACGAATTTTTTAAAAATTCAGAAATTAACTCAGCATGGTCATATTTTAGAAGACTATGCTTTGGTGGTGTCTTATCTATAAGAACGTATATTTATGTATTTAGGTGTTTGTACAGGCTTAGTGGTTAGTACTGTCACCTTGCACCTCCAGTTCACATGTTCTCCACGTGTTTGGTGAGTTTCCTCCAGGTTCTCTAGTTTCCTCCAACAGTCCAAAGACATGCAGAATAGGTTATTTAGAGTTCTCAAATTGTCCATAGTGTGTGAATGAGCTTGTGAGTGCCCTGTGATAGATTGGATATAGGCTCCAGGCTCCCTGCGACCCTGTATACAGGAGAAAACGGTATAGACGATGAGTGAGTTAGCTGTATTAACTTGCGCCTGATTATGTACAGTAAATACTTGTAAAATGTTCATAATTCCTGAGAATTATCGTACTTAGCCCATAGCCTAATTGACAAATCACAGTGAGAACATCAGAGCTTGAGAGCAATAGTGGACTCAGGCTGTCTGAATAGCAGGGGCGAAAAACATCTAAGGGAATCTGATACATTCAGTGTGGCCTGGAGCCTATCCCAGGGAACTCAGCACACAAGGTGAGGTGCCAATCCATAGCAGGCCACACACACACACACACACACCCACGCACGCACACACACACACACACACACCCACACCCACACACACATTACAGCCAATTTGAAAAAAAAAAAAAACATTTAGCCCACTTTGCATGTCTTGGGACTGTGGAAGGAAACTGAAGTAACCGGAGAAAACCAACTAAGCATTTCGAACCCTGGAGGTACAAGGCCACAGTGCTAACCCATATACCTCTTATACGACAAGAGAAAACAATGATACATATTTGAGCTAGTGATTTTTGATGACCTGACTGCTGATAAAAATAGACATATAAATTCTGAAATGTACGTATAGGGCAATACTCAGATTCAGCCAAAAGCAGCTACTTGGGTAATGGTCAAGCTATAATCAGCATATGCTGTTAAGATTTTGCCCAGCAAGAATGCCATAGATGAGGCATTGTTATATTGCTTGTGATATGCAGTTATTGTGACAAAAATGCCTTAAACATTGAGAAAGTCCATGGTCACATCACACAGCAATGACCAGAGGTGGTGCTGAAGGCTGTTTTCTATAAGTATCAAGTTGTAGGCTCTGTGTAGGTCCAGCCTGAGATTTTGGCCTCTCATATGTAGCTGTTCCAGCTCTATGTTTCTTAATTTTGTAATGATGCTTGATTCTTGTCCATGAAAAAAAAACATAAGGATGCTGGCAAGGTTGAAGGGCAAATGGGAAAATACTCCAGGGCCTTCTCAATTTGTACATGACATGGGTATTTTTAGAGGACAAGAGGTAAATGCAGTTATGTGACGGTGAGGCACTTGCCATGCCCTCAATAGTGCAGTCATATATGCAATAAGATGGCAGTCTTCTTGCATTGAATTTGCTGAAAACTTTATTAAAGTCATAACACTCAGAGGATTTGCCACTTTAGACTCAGTTGTAAGGCATTCAATTGTGTTTGAGCTTATGCACACAGACAGGGCTATTGAGACGGTGGGAGAAACAATGTGATAATCAGCACATACATTTTCTTTCTGTCCAGGAAATTCGAGGATAGTGTGTATTTATCCAGAAGAATCCCTTAGACAATGGGGAACATGATTATAACTCTGCAAAGAGAGAGACTTGCTGTCGCTGAAGGGCAGTGACATGGAGTGTGTATGGGTTAGAACAATTGGTGGTTGAGGAGCATTGTGCCTCCTGGAGCTTCGGACAGGCAAAGTAATAGAACAGTCTATCCAACTGATGCCTTTGGAATTCCACCGGGGTTAGTCTGACTTGACCTAGTTGCATGGGTTAGGTAACATGAGGATCATGACCAGAGTTCACTTCCACTTTAACCACCCCATTGATTGCTTAATTTCCCCAGACACGTAAATGCAGAGCCATCTATGTTATTAGTTATGAAACCAATGAATTAAGCAATGCAATTCAATTGCAGTAAAAATCCTTCATGGCATGAAAAGTAGGGATTTACCTTAACATCTGTCTGGCCAGGCAATGAGTGGAAAATCAGATAGACAGGGTGCCAATGAGAGAGCTAGAGTGGAAATCATCATGGTGTGGAGCTGTGCTACCAGCTGTTGTCACCCACAAATTAGTCCAGTTTTTATTAGATTCGGGTGTATGTCAGAATGACAGTGAGCATAATATAGGGGAATGTAAGCACACCTAAGTGAAAAAGGTATGCTGAGTATGTATACTAAATCATAGCATGGCAAAGCATAATTAAATGTATTTGCAGCCAGACTAATGACTAGTATACTTGACGTTTGCTATTTTGGAAGGTAGAAAGCTATGGATCATTATACTAGAAGTAAACTACATAAGATTTAGCCATAACACATTAGACAATACATTCTACAGTTTAGACTATGTACTTCATTTTAAACTACCTAACAAAAACCATAAAATGTACCGATAAGCTGATATGCTATGCATATGCCGATAAGCTATGCACTATATATAAGCATGAATAAGTACATTCAAATTTAACTGAAAATATACTGAGACTAGGGTGTATTTGTATTCTAATGTATACAGTACTTTCTGTAACATGTTACAATGATTATTTCAAGCATATTGTTTTAAAGTAATATGCCAAACACAAATTTAAAAACAAAGTTTAAATAAGTGTGCTTTGCAACTTAAATAAGTGAACTTACCATTCACTTAAAGTATATTTTCCTAAAACACATTTTTGAAAAGTGTACTATAATAAAATTTCTTGACCTATGTAAGTTTAATTCCAAAAATTGGTAACAGCATGATATTAGTATACTTTTTGTATATTAACTGATGGTACAGTTTTTTTGTCCTATAGAAAATTTTTATATATTTGTAATACATCAACGTGTACTTTTTTCAATTAGGGCACTGATTTTTATATATATATATATTTAAAAAAAAAAAGAAAATCTTTTGAATTGGGGGAGCACATTTAAGACATTAGAAGGTGATTGTATACACCAAATGACAGGCCACGTCCCACTGCATACTCTTTTTTGTCCTTTGTGGTTCATCTACACTGAAGGATTATGATATTATATTATAAATCGTTGTCAGTTAATACCATTAATCTGACATGCTGACAACTGCAACTATGCAGTAATGCAGTAGCATAATACTCTATTATTAGTACTTCTCTATTTTTTATTAGCTATTATGAACTGTGTGATGCTGCTGTGATAGAGATATTCACAGAAAGGTCTCTAACATTGGCACTATCAGTTTCTTTCTTATGACAAATCTCTCAAAATGAAAGCCACATGATCCACTCACTACTGCAGTACTTCTCTCCTACAGGGGATATGATTGCTGTTTTAATTTACAATTAGGTTATTTTGTATTGTCAGCTAATTCTTTTTGAGGAAAATTTGCCTTTTCTCTTGGCCTCTCTCTTTCTATATCTCTCTTCCCCTGGCCCCCACCACTCTTGCTTTGATTGTTGGTGCCATCATACTGGGGGACCAGCTCTGTTTTCATGCAGTTCCTCCACTTTCGCCTCAAGCGTCCAGAAACGTAGCCTGGTAAACAGCTGGCCATATTACCATAAAAATGGAAGAAGCACTTTTCCATCTTGGTGCTAATTCAGAAAGAATAACTTGATAATCACAAGCTGCCAAAAAAGCAAAAACAATGTAGCTCGGTCACCTTCATCCAAATAATATTGAAATACAGCCTTTCTGGGACCTAGAACAATTTCACCAGGTATCTCATGGTCTAATGTATTTTTAGGCTGATAAGGACAATAGATGTTGTAGATTTTAATGTAATGAATTAATTTGCCTTAAAAAAGGAAGTAATTACAGAGGCTTTTAATGAAGGGTCTGCTTTTGGCACCACGTTCTGAAGGTTTTATTTTAATTAGACAACATGTTGTTTTTTAATGACATGTCATACACTGCTGATACCAGCTCTTTTTTTGTAATCAGTTCATGGGTTTTAAATCTATAGATCTTTTAATTTTTTTTTCTTTAATAGTTTTCAAAAGGAACAAAAACTATATATAATAAATCAACATAAATAATATACACTGATCATTCATAACATTAAAACCACCGCCAGGTGAATTCAATTATATTGATTAGCATTTATATACCAATAAACTCCTGTTAGAATCATGGCCACTTAAGACTGTGGAGCCCTGTCGTCTAATCTACAGAAAAACTCTTAATCTTATGACTCTTACATAAGAATGTAAGGAACTAATAACAATGCAAATCTTTCCTTATTTGCTCATATTAAAAGATGTGATAATCGATTGCTCTTTAAATCCTTCATACTTGTTTGTTAATTTAGCATCAGAATACATTTTCTTTTTTTTATCTGGATTTAGTTGGCTATATACCAAATCTTTTTGTGTAAGAGTTGCTTTGGCCTAAACCTACTGTATGTATTTTCTATTCCCCTCAGTTTTTACTGCCAGATTAAATGACTTAATAAGATTTATCTTAAACATTTTAGAAGTGATAGAATACAGTAAAGCCTCATGGAATGGAATTGGGTTAATCCCTTCTCAGTGCCACTACCATGCAACTAAAGTTTTCTCACACAGTTGAATGTTTGCATTGTTTTATTTCAATGTAGTGGACATTAGCCACAGAGCATACAGTAGTCTGCTGCTGAATCCACCAGGAAAGCTGCACAACTCTCTGTGAACAAGAACAATTATCATGTATAACTAATAGACAACCATCTACAATATGCATGTAATGTATTCTGGTCATGAGATATAATGTAATATTTATAAGTGACCATACTAAAAAATGTAAACTTGTTATTTTTATTTTACATACACTTAATGTATTCTGTCTGTGCAAATCCACAAACGGTATATCAACCTTAACCTTAGTAGAGTAGAGTAGAGTAGAGTAGACCATCTCAGATGTACTGTACTGTCTCTGTGCATCTGGAACCAAGAAAGCATATTGGAAATTCAGTAAAACTTGCCAGTGATCTCAGCCTAGGAACATTTCCACCTTTTTTGTTTGTTAGAGGATAGTTCCTTTTTTTTTTTTTTTTTTTTGCTATTTTCTAAATAGTTGGAGATCAAATTTACATTAGCATCTTCCTAACAGTCCAAGTTTGCTTGTCAACATATAAATATTTTCAGATAATAATGAGTGGCACACATACAGTATACACAGAGAAAGAGAGTCTATTTCTCCTCTCTAACTTTCAAGCAAATATTTTTTTACTCAAATATAATTTTGGTCATTCTTGGCTACACTTTTTACACTCTGTTACTCAAACAAGGTTAGGGAATATTTATACCAAAACCTACTGGAAGAAACTGTTCAGCATACACTGCTCCTTCAGGATTTTTTTTTACTTAAAAATACTATAAACCTTACATTCACTTTGTAAATAAGAATATCTTTCTTGCCAGTTTTTCTAATCAGCCAGAAATAAATTATACTGATTTTAATGTTTGCCTGGTATTCAGGTGATTGGGGGAATATTTATGGTTAAAATCTTTAATCCAGTTATAGACCAGCATGAGAGTATGATGAGCGGTAATGAGAGCGCACGCGAACATAAGAAAGTACTTCAGACTGTTAATCAGAACATTCATCTGTCATACATCTGAGGATGTTTATCAAGCAGTCTTGGTATTGAAGGCAACCCTGGTGCACTACCTTGCATTCATATTCTTGTGTGCCGTCCACAGTAAATGTACATGTGGCTAAAATAGAGAAGGTCTTCTATAAAATCAAACTTGAGCAGGTAGTATCATTTCATTTTCTTAAAGAAACAAAATCCTCCTTAAATTACAAGAACACACATATGCACAGAAAAAAAAAATGGAACTTGCTTTACAACTTAACAGGCAAATTTATAACTCTTGCCATTATTTCCTAGATACTGTACACTGCCTAAATGTCAATATATTTATACTTTTCTGTTGATTTTTCATTTTCTATTTATTCTCCTGCAAATAATGTATCCTATTTTGTTAGGTTGATTAAAACCAAAAGATGTGAGTTTCCCAAAGACCTAATCTACCTGCAACATCCAATTCAATTCAATTTAATTCAATTCAAATCATAATCGTCCTGATTGTCCCTGTTGAGCAAGTTGAGGGGGAAGGGTGGCAAGGAAAAACTCCCAATGGCAATAGGAAGAAATCTTGAGAGGAACCAACAGGAAATCCATTCTCATTTAGGTGATATCGATAGCAGGGATTGATTTGCAGTCATACTGTATGTTAGAAGACTGGAAGTTCAGTATAAAAGGAAAGTTAATAAGAAGTCCACTTTTGTTATTGGCTCAGGTACAAAAATGTTTGTGGGTCCAAAATCATCAGAGAACAGCTGTCTGCATCAGGTGAGTCCAAGACCATCTTCATGGTCTAGTGGAACTATCCTTAGTCACCACATGCACCATCCTCAGCAGTAAGCCAAAGGCCTCTATGTTACAAGATCTTAAACCAGAAGCAGGGCATCAGGATGAGTCAGAAATGTCTGGAGTGCAGAGTGGGTCTTGATCACTGGCAGCTCAGGAGTTCCATGTGTAGAGAGAGAGAGAGAGAGAATTAGCTATGGTCTCAGTCACATAATGTGACATAAATGTATATTTAGTGCAGAGTGCAAGCATGACAAAAAAGAGAGCCAAAAGAAAACGCAGACATGAGGTAAAGCAACCAATCACTTCATTGTCAGCAAACTTGAATGATCAGTGAGAGTGGCGAAGACCACCGAAGATCACCATAATACTCTACATCCATGAGTCTCCCAGATCCTTTATGGCTTTTAATTACAGCTTGTAAATTAATTCTGGTTATAGAAACAAGGCCCTCCTTATACACGCACTTGCCTGAGGCATGATTAGGGGTTATATGTACTTTGATAAATTGGGTGTAAGAGAGGAGAAATAGGAGAATTTGATTCCTGCCAATGCTTTGCGTAAGCATATCAGGGGTAATGTTAAAAAAAAAATAGCCAGTCATGGATGGTGTATACTCATTGCATGACTCCTTATTTTAGGTGATTTTAATCCCTCTTTTATGCTGCCCCTTTTTGGGTTACTGGGGATCTGGAGCAAAACCCAGTAAAGCTAGTCACCATGCTGCTCTTGAATAAAATAATAAAAAAATAAGGATAATATGTTTCATTGTACTGCCTTTCTCAGAGAGAAAGAACACTCAGGGTCACTGCACATTCTCTCACACACACAAAAGAAAGAGTACAACAAGGACAAGGAAAGGTTTTAGGGGAAAGTGTATCATTGAAAATGATGAAATGAAATTCTTTTTTTTTTTTTTTAAATAAGATTAATTATAAGCTAAGAAGATTTTTAACGTCATCTAGGGCTTTCTGAATGCTTTAAACTAAAGTCAAGGTGTCTGGATTTGCCACTCATCCAAGGCTTTATCAGTTCAGTTATATAGGAGAAATCATATATCACTTTTAGCAAATGGCATCAAATAATTGTGCAGTGCAGTTTAGCGATGGTGCAAGCCAGAGTCAGTACTCTCAGAGGCTGCGTGATGTTTTTTAATCATCTCTGTGGCCTGACTTGCAGCACCGAGGTGCATCTCCAGAGTTAGTGGAAGGCAGCCACTCTGCTGAAATGTGCAAATGGCTTTAGGTGGATTAATGAACTGGAAAGACTGTTGAGTTGCATTGTAAATGAGGTTTACTCCTAGCTTTGTCTCCTTGCCTTTCGTTCTCTGCAAAGAAAAAAAAACATATTCCCTATTAGCTGAAACTCTCAGTCGCCCCCCCCCCCCCCCGCCCCAACCCCCCCATATATTCAAACAAGTAAAAATGCATGTCTTTGTTCCATGTTTGGGGCACATAAATGCTTTGTGTATACCATAGGTGTCACAAAAGGGGAGGGGGAAAGTGTTGGCAGGGTAGCAGGGAAGGCAATTTCCATACAAAAGTAGATGTGTCAATTCAGGAATTATGGTATTATTAGTGGGGCAGGCAAGTAGCTAACCGGAAAACAACTTGATTCATTCTGTTTTCAGAGTTGCATGTTTTTTCCTCCTAACCAAGCACCCTCAAAAAATTATATACTAAAAGCTTTTTTTTTTAACCAATGCCCTAAGCTCAGTAATTACTCCCTGATGTAAGTGAGACCAGTGTGACCAGTGTGACACTAGAACCTTTGCAGCACCAATAATAAGCACTGACACTTTATCAGTCAACATTCTGTGGATTATTCAAAATCTTTGCAAATGTAGTCAAATCACTGTGCTGCAAAACTCTGTACTTTCAATGTTACAGCATCAATAGTAAATACTATAATATGTTGTACTTACTATTCTCTATTTTGTTTGAGCATCAATTTTAGTTTTAAAATTGGGTGTAATTTATTTCATTGTAAATTATGTGACATAAACCTGCAATACTTGGCTAATATACACAATAATAGCATATAGGCTAAGCATATTCTATTTCTATATTTGGTTATTAAAACCAAAGATTTTAAATATAGAAATCAATCAAAAATAAATAAATATACCACATACTTAAAACCTGATAGGTAGTATAGTATATGAAAACTTGAATGCATCACTGTATTAGGGCTTGTTAAAGGAGCAATAACTGATTATATTATAATAACTAACAGGGAATCAATCCTCTCGGCCTGCGAGGTGAAAAGCTAAAACACACGCAGCCCTGGCTCTGTAAATTAACATTGCTGTTCTACCTGAACCACAAAACACTGCTCCAACCAATCAAGCACTAGGGGGAGGGAACCTACTGTATGCTTGAGCACAGAATGTGGTGAATACTTACTAAACTTCACTCCAGGAAATAGTGAAAGAGGAGACGATCAGAAAAGCTTTAAAAAAAAAACTGAAGTAGAAGTTATTGGATTAATCAATTTGCAAAAAATGGTGGCAAGATTTATACCCTGCACAGGCAAGCTGACCCACCTGGACCACCAAGGAGAGCTCTCAGCTGCGGGAAGTTGACCCGGCCAGAACGACAGGGTGGTGATCTCCAGCACTCACAGTGGGGCCAGCTGCTCTAGGTGGCTGACCGAAGAATGCTAATCCTGGCTAATCCTAGTTTGTTAGCTTCACATTGCTAACCCACAATGTTTCACATTCCACATTCGTTATATGGTAACAAATAACCAATACACAATTGTAAATAGCACAATTTTATTATTTGGATTGACGCTAGTTGGAAATGCTATGCTACAGTAGGTAACAGTACTGGAGAAGCTACTTTCCTTGTTAGCTTATTATTATTATTATTATTTTTTTTTAATGCTCATTTCCTGACTGTAAATTTTCTTAATCAGTTGTGTTTTTATGCATGTTGTGAATGCGTGCACACTCGCTATCCTGCTTGACATTAGTTGACATTGGCAGTCTCAGGCTCATTGTCAGTGGGTAGTGGACAAAGGCCCGGGCAAAGTTTTATGTGATCCATGCTGTCCATTCCACCACTATTAAGGTTTAAATATATGGCCCCAGTTTACCCTCATTTTATTTTTCAAATAAAAACAAAATATTCCTATATGTATGGAAGACAATAAAACTGTATCGTTTTTGTCATAGGCATCCAAAACCATATTGAGTTACAAATTCAGTGAAAAACTGTTGAAAAGGGGAAAATATCCCTGACCTAATCATTCCAATCTTCCTGTAATGAAAAGCTGAAAGTGATGACAGCAATTACAAAAGCAGGGTGGAGAGAAGTCAGCACTAGGGAGTCAGGGACTGAAAGTGAGAGAGAATGTGAGTGTAGGCATGAGTGGAGATGCAGAAAGCGTGTGAATGATAAGGAGGTGGACTATCTCCTCTAATCAGTTCAAGCTTGATGGAGGCACACTGCTTTGCATGTTAAAGAAGCAAGAACAACAGATGTGCATTGCACAGTGTAGAGCTGAAACAAATGACCAACCAAACATAATGAGAAACCTGCATGTGCACATTTTGAATTGTTTATGATAATATTCTGGTGAGCTAGTTTGTGTTTGCTTGATGGTAAAGTGACATAATTCCTTTCTTCCTTAAAAAAAAAAAAGGCTGAACAAAAGAAGTGCTAATGTTCTCCGATGACCATAATGAAGATAGAAATAATATAACACAGACTAATTAATCAAATCAAGGAGAAATTAGAAACTTGTGGTTGCAAAATGAACTTTTCTTAGTGGGAAGGACTTTTGCCTTCTCTCTGAATCAGTCCAGAGTGTACTGAAATGCCATGCCAGAATGGGAAAAAATATTCCTCATGCTCCTAGAAGCACTTTTTCACAGTTTTGGCCTAAGAAATCTTTTTATTGTCTTCCTGGAATACCTGTGTCATTAAGGAAGACAAATCCATGGATGGTATAATCTGGTAATTCAGTACGTTCAGGTAGTCATCTGACTTCAGTTTGCTGCCACATAACATTGCTGCATCTAGCCCTGACCAAATGAAGCAATCCCAGATCATAATACTGCCTCCAGAGGGTTATATCGTGGGCACTATGCGCGATGAATGCATTGCTTCATGCAGTTCCCTTCTTACACTGACGTGCCATTCGCACTGGAATATAGTCCACCTGGACTCATCAAACCACATGTACAGTATATATAAATTGGGCTCATGAAAAAAAGTACTATAATTATATACAAGTGAAACTCGAAAAAATAGAATATCGTGCAAAAGTTCATTTATTTCAGTAATGCAACTTAAAAGGTGAAACTAATATATGAGATAGACTCATTACATGGAAAGCAAGGTAGTTCAAGCCGTGATTTGTCATAATTGAGATGATTAAATCCACAATCTCAGAAAATTTAAATTTTACATGCAGTCAATAAAACAAGGATTGTTCATACAACATATCGGACCTCTGAAAAGTATAAGTATGCTTATGTACTCAGTACTTGGTTTGGGCCCCTTTTGCAGCAATTACTGCATCAATGCGGCGTGGCATGGAAGCTATCAGCCTGTGGCACTGCTGAGGTGTTATGGAAGACCAGGATGATTTAATAGCGGCCTTCAGCTCTTCTGCATTGTTCGGTCTCATGTCTCTCATCTTTCTCTTGGCAATGGCCCATAGATTCTCTATGGGGTTCAGGTCAGTCGAGTTTGCTGGCCAATCAAGCACGGTAATCCACGGTTATTGGACCAGCTTTTGGTGCTTTTTAAAGCTCGTCCGCAGAAGGAAGAATGAAGTGCTCCAAAATCTCCTGGTAGACGGCTGCGTTGACCCTGGACTTAATGAAGCACAGGGAACCAACACCAGCAGATGACATGGCTCCCCAAATCAACACAGACTGTGGAAACTTCACACTGGACTTCAAGCATCTTG